>VWZX01001149.1:120442-249512 GCA_013399015.1 Galbula dea | reverse complement strand
GGGGGCGGTGGAATAGGGTAATATGCTGACAGGGATTAAAGCCCTGGGAGGGTTTGGTGGAGGAGGTCATCTCATGCCATCTTCCAACTGTTTCAGGGCAGTGTTACCCAATTTCAGCCAAGTTAGCCCAAATTCTTCATGCTGATGATGGATAAAACCTGGTTACTGTGCCTGGAGCTTGGGAAAGCTTTTATTAAAGCAGAGAGGAAACCACCCCTTTATAAATATCACTATTACAACAGCAAAGGTGGCAAGACTTTATCATCCCCATCGAGAGGTTCTTGTCTCCACGACAGCAAACTGCATTGCAGCACAGGACATGGATAAAGCTCCAGCTGGCAGAGCCATCCCAAGGCTGCCAGGGAGGGAACAGTTTTGTTGGGACACAGCTTCCCACTGCCCATCTCAGTGTGGCTGACAGCTTTGTCAGGACACTGCTTCTCATTGTGCATCCCAGTGCAGGACATGGTTTTGTCAGGACACAGCTTCCCATCACCCATCCCAGTGCAGGACATGGCTTTGTAGGGACACAGCTTTGTCAGGACACAGCTTCCCATCACCCATCCCAGTGCAGGACATGGCTTTGCAGGGACACAGCTTTGTCAGGACACAGCTTCCCATCACCCATCCCAGTGCAGGACATGGCTTTGCAGGGACACAGCTTTGTAGGGACACAGCTTCCCATCACATCCTGTGTACCAGCACCGACCACCGCACTGGAGCTCCCAGCACAGCTCCTTCCGTGGGATGGTTCTCCAGGAAGCCCGGCTGCCTCGGCGGGATGTGTGTATCATTGGGTGGAGAGCTACAGGAAGCGGATAACACTTTATTTTTCTCTCCATTTGTGCTGGTTCAGGCTCTTCTTTAAAGACAATTCCCATTCCCTAGATCCACAGATGAGGATGGAGGGAAGCAGCACATCGCCCAGCCTTGGTGCGGGCACAGCGTGGGCAACAAACGGCGATGCTGAGGTAAGAAGTTTGCCTAAAAATACAGATTTTTCCCTTATGAATTAAGGGGGTTTTAGTGGCCAGTGCTTAAAAACAACCCTAAAGGCAGCAGAGAGGGTGAGGTGGCCGCAGTAAGGTGCTCAGAGCACCCAGGCGTGTTCAGGACCTGCTTGAGGCTGTGCTCTGGAGCTCCTCTCTCCACATGCCCTGGGACGGCAGAGCTCCCTACAGGGAAGCGGAGAGCAGGGCCTGGTTCTGCTGATTGTGCCCTGTTCCCCGCTGGCCTCACCAGAGCCGAGCAGAGCTGAGCTAAGCTGAGCTGAGCCCAGTCGAGTCAGGCTGAGCCTGGCTGAGCTGAGGCCAGGCCAAATGCAGTCGGGCTGGGCTGAACCCAGTGGAGTTGAGCTGAGCCGAGCCCAGTTGGGCCAGGTCAAATTTAGTTGAGCTGAGCTCAGTCAGGCCGGACTGAATACAGTCAGGCCAGGCCAAACCCATCTGAGCCGAGCCGAGCCGAGCCAAGCCCAGTCGNTCCCTCTCCTCCTCCTCCTCCCTCTCCCTGCCCGCCCCTTCTCCTCCCGCGGCGGCCCCGCAGGCAGCGGCTGGGGGGCGGCGGGGCAAGCGTTGCACACTCCCTATACCCCCACCCCCGATCCCGCCCCACCGCGCCCCCATCCCACACCCCCACAGCCCTGCCCGGGGCGCGGAGGAGGGTAGAGCCGTGCCNGGGGGGGGGGAGCCGATCCCGGCCGGGCCGAACTCAGCCGAGCCACCCCCCAGCAAAGTCCCGGATGTTGGAGCAGCCCCCGCTTTGCTCCGTCCTTCGCTTCCATAAAAGGCCAAGGGGCCCGGCAGCGCGGGGCGCGTTTTTCTTTAATTATTATCCCCCTCCTCCTCCNCGGTCGGTGAGGCGCGGCTGGCGGCGCAGGAGGCCGGGGCCATGGCGCTGGACGGGATCCGCATGCCGGACGGCTGCTACGCCGATGGGACGTGGGAGCTGAGCGTCCATGTCACCGACCTGGGCCGCGACGTCACCCTGAGGGTCACCGGCGAGATCCACATCGGCGGCGTCATGCTGCGCCTCGTTGAGAAACTCGGTGAGTTCTCCTCCCTCCGCCTCGGTACCCTTCAGCCAGCTCAGCACCCTGTCTCGGCGTCCTGCTAGCGGCCAGGACACTGCCCCAGTACGATGCTGGAGCACCCATCATCCTGCCCTAGAACGGTGCTGGAGCACCCAGCATCTTGCCCCAGTACTGTGCATGAACACCCAAGCATTCTGCCTCACCACCCAGCATCTTCCTCCAGCACCCAGCGCCCTGCCCCAGTACTTTGCTGGAGCACCCGGGACCCTGCCCCAGTACTTTGCTGGAGCACCCGGGACCCTGCCCCAGTATTTTGCTGGAGCACCCAATACCTTGTCCCAGTACTTTGCTTTAGCTCCCAGCACCCAGCATCCTGCTCCAGCACCCAGCACCTTGTCCTGGTACTGTGCTTCAGTTCCCACCACCTAGCATCCTCCCCTAGTACCGTGCTTTACTTCCCAGCACCCTGCCTAGTACTGCGCTTTAGCTTCCACCACCCAGCATCTTTCTAGCACCCAGCCTGCCCATCGCCCTGCAGCCAGCCTGGCATCCTACCCATCCCAGGTCCCAGCACCCTGCCTGCCCACTACCCCACCTTAGCACCCTATCCCAGCCCTGAGCTGTCCTTCTCCCCCACGCACGCTTCCAGGCCCCACCCAGAAGCCCCTCATCCCCCAGCAGCCCCCATGCTCCCAGCCACCTCCTTGTGTTAGGTTTCCTAACTCTTTGGGACCAAAGCTAGCCAAACTTTTACACACACACACACACCCCGGGGTTTGGTTGGCCTGTGGTGGGATCTCAGCTGCTTTGCACCCAGGATTTTGCAGAGAGCCAGGGAAAAACATCCTCCTGTATGGAGGGTGGGGGAAGGATTTTTCTGGGTGCTCTCCAGCTGACAGAAAAGTTGGAATTCTGAACTTGTAGCTGGCTCCACGCTGCTTTGGGTGAGAAAAAGAGCTTCTGAGGGCCCTTGGCAGGGATGGGATGGGATGATTAACAGGCTGATGTGGGGGGCTTGGGCTGGGCACCGGGGCCATGGTGGTGCCTGTTGGTTTTTGGGTGCACGGCTGGACAAAGAACCCATTTGTCTGGGACGCGTGGGAACGGCTTTGTGGCCAGGGAGCCGCAGCTTGGGCTCGAGTGGCTCGGCCACGGGGAGCTCTGCCTTGCCAAACTACCGCACCCCCCCTACCCTTATCTTTTTGTTATCACCTCTTTATGGCTCGGAGGGGGTGATGGGGGTGGTGTTTACCCGACGGTAGAGCTCGGGCTGGGGACTTGTAATTGCTCCAATCCAAGAGGAATTGCGAGGTCCTTTTGCGCGTGCCTGCGGCTGTGGGAGTAGCGGAGCTGTCAGCTGAGCCTGCAGGTCCCCTGCTTCCACCCAGAGCTTGAAAACAACAGAAATACCAGCTTCTACCATCCTTAGGTTTTGATTTATGAGTTATCTGAAGTTGAAGGAAGGAAGAGAGGGATATAAATATGCTGGTTTTGAAAGGAAGCGAGTGCTTGCATCAAAAGGGGCTCGTGCTGGAGATAGCCTTGACTCTCTGAAGGTTTGCTTGTGCTGGAGATAGCTTTGACTCTCTGAAGACTTGCTCGTGCTGGAGATAGCCTTGACTGTCTGAAAACTTGATTTTGGTTTGTTTGTTTGTTTTTTTTTTTCCTTATGGAGAGGTGATTATTTCTATGCTGGAGCTTGCAGAAAGATTTGCTGCAGTTGAGCACATGGTGGCTAGGGGAAAATAAAGCAACAGCTTTCTAGAAACAATACAAAAAAAACCCCAAACCCACTTCATCCTGTTGGTCAGGAATGAATTAAGTGATGCTCCTCTCTGTTTGGAGCTGGGCTGAATGTCAGGACTAACTCCTGTGCCCAAAGCTGAGCCTGTGTATGGGGACAGAGCCCAGCAAGGACCTAAATTAGTGCCTGACGTAATGCATCTCTCCCCCCCCGCCCCCCCACCATGAAACATGTTTGCCCAGATCCTCTCTGTTTGTTAAATTAGGGATTGTATTAGAGGGAAGGAATGCAGTGACTGTGGTGAGGGGAGAGGGCATGGTGCTGCCTGGGTGGGGGGAGTGGGGGGCTCAGCTCCAGTATCCCCTTCCCTGGGAGCGTCCAGACACATGGATGTCTCCAGCTGTTGCATTCCCTTTCCCCTTGGCTTTTGTCCCCCTGCCAAGCTATATGTATTTAGTCTCTTTTAATCTTCCTGCATGTCAGCTCTTCCAGCCCTCTCATTAGTTTTATGGCTCTTCTTTCAGCTGATGCCAGTTGATCAGGGATGGGTTTAGCAGAGTGGGGTGGGACAGGAGTCACTCCTCACCCTCATGTGCTTCCTCAGTGCCCTCCTTCATCCAGCTTCTGCTGCTGCTTCATCTCCAAATAGGTTCCTTTTGCACTTTTTCCACGTTGAAACCCTTTCCCTGCAGTTTTAACCTGTCCCTCCCTGTTAATCCTCTGTCCCTCCCAGTGTTGATTTCCCTTTTTTAATAAGTCCCAGCATTAAAGAAAATATTCATCCTTTGTTAAGCAGATTTTCTTTGCTGGGAATTGAAATGAAATGTCTTAAAAAGAAAGTTTTCTTGCAACTCTGGGATCCACTACAGATTCCTCAGGGTCCCTGTGAATCCCTTGGACAGGGACTTGCTGGCTCCATCCTTTGGAACCAACCTCCTGTAGGCTTTGTGCTGCTGGAGGGAAGGGAAAGTGAATTTTTGTGGCCTGCCCAGAGTTTCACTCAAGTTGAGGAGATCACTGTGAGTTTGCAGCAGACCAGCCCTGCTCTGCTTGTAGGATGCTGGTAAAAGCTCTTCAGCCAGTGTGGGGAAAAAATTGCTTTCCCTCTTCCCAACAGCAAGGAGTGCTTGGAAAAGGGAGAATCTAGATTTCCATGAGTATTTTCTGATGCTTGTTGGAGAAAAATGACTGCATTAAACAGCCCTTTTCCTTGGGGAGGCTTGAGGAGCACAGAGGATGCCTGTTGGGGTGGCAGGCTCAGCTCCAGGAGTCTCTCCTCCCTCATTGCAAGGCTGCAGGTAATCAGTAAATCTTGTCAGCTCCATCCTCGTCTCTGCAGAGCGACTGCGGTCAGACTGTTTGGGAACAGGCAATTAAAATCTGTCACTAATGCAGGCAGGGATTGGAAGAAACCCAAGCAGCAGATAGGGCTTCTGGTTACTCAAGTGAATTGCAGTGACCTGTTTGCTCCCTTGTTAGTTATCACCCTGCTGGATTAAGCCACTTGGTTAATTGAGCCATGCTGTGGGCTTGGCAGAATCATCTCTGGAAAGCAGGCAGAAAAAAAAAAAACCCCACCCCCAACCTGCTGAGGTTTTAAGAGCAGGAGTAGTTTGTTGGGGTCTGTACTGGAAACTCCTGGTGCTAGCCCAGGGGTTTTCAGGAATTTTGCCACTATTGACTTACAAACAAACAAAAAACCTGAGGCTTCAAATCCCTGGGAGCAGAGGAAGGAAGGAAGGAAGGAAGTGAACGCAAGTTATTGTTGTTGTCAACTTTAGGCTGATTTAAACACATGGGAGGATAAAAAACACCACCCCAAAAAGTGCTTTTTTGGGTGCTCAGTTGAGTGAGCTTTGTGGGATAGATGCTGAACACAGGATTGTGTTGGAGGGATTGTCTGAATGGTAGTGGGAATAAAAGGATAGCTGACAGGAAGAGGGAAAGGGGAGGGGGGGGACACAAATGGTGGCTGGCAGAGGATTGGTTTAAGAAGGGTGACCTAAATGTGCACTGAGCAGATTCAGAAAGTCTGGGGCTAGAAGTTTTGCAATGGAAATGCAGGTTTCTAGGTTTCTTTTACCAGGCTGCAGCTGGGAAGGCTTACTGGGAGGGCTGGGGAAGGATGGAGCACCTTTAGGGGTTTGTACCTGAAGGAGAGAGATAAGTGAATGGGGAGGAAAACAAATAGCCTGGCTTTGGAATTCTGATAGTCCTTCAGGACTGCAAGGCATTAGCACTTGCTGCATTGCTCAGTCAAGGCAGGAGGAACAGCTGGAGGTGCTGCCCCACTGCATGGTGCCATCCCCAGGTTCTTGAGGCAGGATGAGTGCACAGGCTGCAGCAGGGATCAAAGCAAGCCCCCAGGTCTTTGTAGAGAGCAGCTGATAATGGCAGACAGTGATGACATCTTCTAAGGCCTTGGGGTTGCTGGTGAATCATGTCTTTGATAAGGATTTGGGCAGCTGGTTTACACTCCATTGTTGGCAGCTCCTCCACTATCTCCTTTTCAGCACTTGGGAGAGGGTGGGATGTCACCTGAGGACTGACCCAGGACTTGTCCCATGCAAAGTGTTTTGGGTTTAGGTAATGTAGCACATCAAGCTCTTGTCTTTTGCTGGTTCTAGCCTGCAGATGTGTCTGGGATTCACCCCAGGGACTCTGTTCCCCATCCAGTAGGCTCTGCCTGGGTTATCTTGCCAGTGACTTCAGCTGCACTCCTTGCAAGATCGATTGGCAATGTTAGTGTTCTCCCTGTGAAGTCTCATTTTCTTAATGGGCCCCTTAAAGCTTTGTGAATAAACCACCAGGAAAATGCAGTGTCATTGATTTCCTCAGCTTTGTGTTTGAGATTTTGCAGTGCTTCTGAGCTGTCCTGAAACTTGCTGGGGAAATTCTTTGCCCTGGAGCTGGAATAAACTCTTGGAAACAGCTTAAGGCTATGGAAGAGAGATGCAGAGTCCTTGCCCCAGCCCATTTCTGTTGCAGACACAAGGCAGGATGAGCCTTCAGTGCTGTCTTGCAGGTGACTTTGCTCCTTTTGCTTTGGACTTCTCAGGGAGACTTGAGTAGGGGTTTACTAGGTGGCTTTGCTGTGAGAGAAATGAGTGGAGGCTAAAGAGAAATAAAGGGGTTTACTGTAGCCATGCTCTCCAAAAATACTTACCTGAGCATCAGTGCTTGGTGCCTGGAGTATGGTAAAGGCATTTATCTGGTCCATGCCATCAGGAGGACAGCTGGGCATCTTCATTGGCAAGATCTGCAGGTACTTGTCTGGCAGTCAACTGTTGGTTGAGATGAGGATATTTTGCTTCAAAATCTACACTTGCTCACTCCTCAGTGTTGCTTTTCACAGAAGCCCAGACTGGTTGGGGTTGGAAGGGACCTCTGGGGATCATCCAGTCCAACCCCCTGCTAAAGCAGGGGCACCCACAGCAGCTTGCCCAGGATCACCTCCAGCTGGCCTTGCAATCTCTCCACACAAGGAGACTCCACAGCCTCTCTGGGCAGCCTGGGCCAGGGCTCCAACACTCTCACACCAAACAAGTGAAGCATTTTTGCCCCTCATGTTTAGGTGCAACTTACCTGTGTTCCGCTTTGTACCTGTTGCTTTGCATCCTATTGCTTGGCACCATCTAGAAGAGCCTGGCTCCATCCTCTTGACACTCTCCCTTCAGATACTTCTGTCCATGGGTGAGGTCCCCTCTCAGTGGGCTCTTCTGCAGGCTAACCAAGCCCAGCTCTCCCAGCCTTTCCTCAGAAGGGAGGTGCTCCAACCCCTAATCATCTTTGTAGCTTTTTCAAGCACACAGTGTTCAGGAGAGGACTCCAGGAGGCTTTCAGGAAGCTGGTTTTGTATTCCCTTTGAGGCAGGGTGGTGAGTGCTTGTCTCAGATAACAGGAGAAGTGTTTGCTGCTGGGGGCAGCTCAGGCTGCTGTGCTTTGAGCAGGCAGGACTCTTCTGATTCTCCATACTGATCCAGCTCCAGATTTCCCCAGGAAACCTCATCCCAGCCTTTTAAACAGCAAAACTGCCCAGCCAGCAAGAGGTGGGGTAGTGAGTACAGAAGCTGGGGGGGATCTGGCTTGCTGCTGAGCTCAGAAGTCCTCCTGCTTCAGAAACAGGCAGAGTTTTGGAGGCATCTTGAGGTAGAAGTGGTACCTTGGAGGCTGCTGGATGCTGCCCAGCAGAGATTCTCCAGGGACAGGAGATCTTCAAGGAGACCAGTGGAGCTCCTAATGCACCTTGTGTTTACATCTTACCACTGGATGAATATCTTTGCTAGTGACCTGTACTGAATCCTTGTCCCCTGAGTACCACATCTTTAATGGCATTTAAATGAGAATAACCAAGTGCCTCTTAACATAGACACTCTCTGGCCAGGCACATTGATCTCTGCAGGGCTGACTCTTCTTTCCATCTAGCTTTTGACTCCAGGAAGCTTCCACACCAGGTTACAGGGTGGTGGCTCAAATAATGTCTCCTTTGTTAGCCTAAGTGGAATATTCAGCTGAACTACCACTGACCAGAGGAATTTGGGGTGGGGGTAGGTAACTGCCATACACAGGCAGCTCCAAGCAGCAGTCACAGCGATTCATATTTCTCCCCAGAGTTGTGATGACTCTTTGGATGCCAAAACCCCCCAATTTTATTGATCTTTATTTAAAATCTTCATTTTATTTCATTTTCTGTTTAATTCTTTCCCAAGCAGCCATCCGCTCTGCTTGGAAAGAGCCTGGCCAGTGACACAGATCCCAGCAGAGGAGGGTGGGAGGCAGCAGCAGCCTTCCCTCAAATACCAGAGCCTGGGTTTCTTGTACCACAGACAGGAAATTGTTGGGTTTGCTGCTCCCACCCAGCCCAAATCAGTAGTTTCCTCTTCCAGCTCCTTTCAGGTTTCGGTTTGACGTGAGGCACACAGGGAGCTGCGTTTGCTGCATTCCCAGGGATCTGAAAGGAGCAAAATCATCATCATCTTGTTCACACATCTCATGATGGACAGGCTGAGAGAGTTGGGCTTGTTCAGGCTGGAGAAGAGAAGGCTTCCAGGAGACCTTCTGCTGGCCTTCCCGTGTCTGAAGAGGGCTACAAGAAAGCTGGGAAGGGACTTTTGAGGAGGTCAGGTAGTGATAGGACTAGGGGGAATGGATGCAAGCTAGAGGAGGGGAGATTTAGGTTGGATATCAGGAGGAAGTTCTTCCCTGTGAGGGTGGGGAGACACTGGAACAGGTTACCCAGAGAGGTGGTGGAAGCTCCATCCCTGGAAGCTTTTCAGGCCAGGCTGGCTGGGGCTGTGGGCAAGCTGCTCTAGTGGGAGGTGTCCCTGTGCCAGGCAGGGGGGTTGGAACTAGATGATCATCTAGGATTCTCTGATTATCTTTCTTCTTTTGCCAATAGCCATCCTTTGCTTTTTCTCACCCTTCCCCATCAGGGCTTGCATTGCCCTCAGGCATCTGGCTGAGTCTTCTCTCAGCCATACAAAAACCCAAACAAATTTTACTCAAGAATAATTGAAGTTCTCCATATAGAAGCTAAATGCCTCCAGCTTTTCCCTGGGTAGGGATTTTGGAACCCTTTTTCTGTGCTGTTCTAGGTCATAACAGGCCCCATCCTCCTCTAGGTACTGGGGTAAAATTATGCCCCATCACAGAGTGTTGTAGGTTTCCAAACAACTTCTTGGCATTCTAAAAACCCAGTCAGGAACCTGGATTTTAACCCTGGGTCTCTGATTATGGAGGGAAGGAAAAACAAAAAGGATTGTGGATAACTCTGTGAAATACTGGATGTGAGGAGTATTTGCTGAATTGGGAAAGAGAAGAAGGAATATTTGCACTGCAGGCTTCAGTCATTTCAACATCAGCAATGACACCACCACTGGGAGCTCCTATTTTAGTTGCTTAGGGGATTATTTGGGGTTTTGGTTGTGGTTTTCCTTAGAGGTGAGGAGAAGGAAGGAGATACACAGTGCTTGTGGCACACTGACTTCAGCTCAGCATCCAACCCTGAGTGTGCTTGGGGGGGGAGGGAAGTCTTTACAGTGTTAAAACATCTTAAAAAGGATTAATTTCTTCATTTGCTTTCTGAAATGTGAATTAACTGATAGTTTAGAAAGGGACAGAGAAACCAAACCAAGCAGAATCTCTCAGCTGGTGGGATTTGGGTCTGAATGTTCTCAGGGGTTTTTGGGTCTTGTAATTCAGAAAAATACTGAGAACCCTAAATTCCTGCTGGATGGGGAAATCAGAGGGTTTGAGCAGAGGTGCAGTAACTGAGTTTTCTTGCACAGGTTTGCATTTTTCATATTACTCTGGTTCTTCAGGCTGGAGCTTCCACCAGGTAGAACTGATAGGGCAGGGGAAGAAAAATGCCCAGCAAAGCAGAGGAAAGCTTTTTCTCTTTTCCCTTTCTCTTTCCCTTTTTGCCTCTCTTTTCTTTTTTTCAGAGAACTGTGCTCACTCATTTCCACCTAAACATAAGGAGAACCTTGTTTGGTGTGAGGATGTTGGAGCCCTGGCCCAGGCTTTGCAGAGAGGTTGTGGAGTCTCCTTGTGTGGAGAGATTGCAAGGCCAGCTGGAGGTGATCCTGGGCAAGCTGCTGTGGGTGCCCCTGCTTTAGCAGGGGGTTTGGACTAGCTAATCCCCAGAGATCCCTTCCAACCCCAACCAATCAGGGATTCTTAGTTCCCAGTGAGTTTACAGCTCACCCTCAATGCCTGTTCACATATGAACCTCATTCAGGAGCTGTGTACATGCCATGTCCATGTGCCAGCACTGGTCCCTCTCCTGCAGACCAGAAGGGATCTTAGGGAGCAATTTTTGATAAACATGGCTGAATTTGGACCATAGGTTGAGAACAGCACTGGGAGGGGTTGCATGTAAGCAAACAAGCCCCAGCAGTTGCATAAACCTTCCCATTTATAATCTCAGCTGGATGTTAGCTTGCAAAACAACTAAACAGCAACCAAAAAAAAAAATCATCTTGCCAATTACTACATTTTAAATCTCTTACCAGCTGATGATACATGTTTGTTTGATCATTGTTTTCCCCACCCACCTCCCTGCAGGCAAATGTACTTTTGGAAAGGTTAATTGCCATAGCTCCCAATTCAATTAGAAAGCCTGTGTTTTATGACATTGCCTGGAAGGAGCCCTCTGTGGCTGTCTTGCTGAGCTTCCCTTCCTTGCTGATAATACACAGAGCTTTGCTCAACACAATGTGCAGCTCAAGAGCTGTTTGCAGCAGAAATTGTCTTCTCTGGCACCTCCCATGTCCCTGCCTTATGGTTTTTGTGCCTGAGCTTGGTTGTGTGGTGGGTGAGGTGGAGCCAAGGTTAGAGGTCTTAAAGCTCTTTTAAAGTGTGTTGTGTGCATCAGTGAGTTTAGGCTAACTGATGCAGAAAAATCTGAGGAGAAGGACCTGGGAGTGCTGGGGGACAAGTTCACCATGAGCCAGCAGTGTGTATTTGTGGCCAAGAAGGCCAATGGTCTCCTGGAGTGCATTAAGAGAAGTGGGACCTGCAGGTCCAGGGAGGTTCTTCTCACCCTCTGCTCTGCCCTAGGGAGGCCATGGCTGGAGTATTATGTCCAGTTCTGGGCTCCCCAGAAGACAGAGGCAAGGAACTACTGGAGAGAGTCCAGCAGAGGCTAGGAAGATGCTGAGGACACTGGAGCATCTGTGGCAGGAGGAAAGGCTGAGAGCCCTGGGGCTGCTTAGCCTGGAGAAGAGCAGCCCCACAGGGGAGCTGCTCAATGCTGAGCAAGAGCTAAAGGACAGAAGGCAGGAGGCTGGGGCCAGACTCTGCTCAGTGGTGCCCAGGAACAGGTCAAGGGGCACTGGGCACCAACTGGAAGCCAGGAGGTTCCACCTGAGCAGGAGGAGAAGCTTGTTTGTTGTGAGGGTGTTGGAGGCCTGGCCCAGGCTGCCCAGAGAGGCTGTGGAGTCTCCTTGTGTGGAGAGATTGCAAGGCCAGCTGGAGGTGATCCTGGGCAAGCTGCTGTGGGTGCCCCTGCTTTAGCAGGGAGTTGGCCTGGATGATCCCCAGAGATCCCTTCCAACCCCTGCCAGTCTGGGCTTCTGTAATGGTGAGATTTCATCCCCTCCCCATGTGGCATCTTCACATGGCTCTGCAAAGGACCTCCAGCAGAGACCAGCTTCGCCCCAAAATGTTGCTTTGCCCCAGGAGCTCATCCCCCAGTGTGTTCAAGGGAAGGCAGGTGGCATGCAAAGTGCTTTTGGCTGCTGTCTTCTGCTCCTTTCCCTTATGCTCTGCCTGGAGGTGATGTCCTTTGAGTGAAACCTGGAAGATTTAGTGTCTGTCTCCTGCAGACCAAGATCCCATCTGGTCTGCAGGAGAGAGACCAACACTGCCTCCCAGGTTTAGGGTGAGGTGAGGCTGCCTGAGGCATGGTGACAGCTGCAAACCTTGTTTTCCAGAGGACTAAGCTTTAGCAGACAATAACCATCATTAAGGCACACTTCAGGGGATTGCCTGGTGAGAATTAAGCTTCACATGAGAAGCTGAGAATTCAAGTTGCCCTTTTGGTCCCCTGTTATCCATCCCACCAAACCTCCTCTGGCTCCCTTCTGGGCTAGATGATGTCTTTTTGGCAGGGACCAGCTTCCTTATGCCTTGCACATTTCTTGGGGATGAGTCAGGATTGAAGACTGCTGGCACCCATCCCCCTGGGGTACTTTTCCTTTTTGGTGAGGGAAGGGAAGTGTGATAGATGGTTGGAGGGTGAGGGAGCACCCAGGCTGGTAGTCAAGGCAGTTGAGTCCTCCCTAGAGAAGTGTTTTTTCCTTCCTTCCTTTGCTGCTGCTGTGTTTCTGTGCAATGCTTCCTATTTTGTGCTGGATGAATCATGGAAACCACAGTCCTTTAATTGAGTTTTCTGCCATTTCTTGTGATTCCAGTGGAGGAAGGGAGCAGCCAGGGGGAGTCTCCTCTGGAGGGGGTGCCTGAGGAGTGAAGGGAGACACTCAGCAAAAATCAGGCTGTAAAGATCCACCAAAAAAACACCCCCAAAATAATAATAATAATCCAGGAAAGCTGGGGAGGGACTTTTTAGGATTGCAGGTAGTGATAGGACTAGGGGGAATGGGTGCAAGCTAGAGGAGGGGAGATTTAGATTGGATATTGGGAGGAAGTTCTTCACTGTGAGGGTGGGGAGACACTGGAACAGGTTGCCCAGAGAGGCTGTGGAAGCTCCATCCCTGGAAGCTTTGGAGGCCAGGCTGGCTGGGGCTGTGGGCAAGCTGCTGTAGTGGGAGGTGTCCCTGGCAGGCAGGAGGGTTGGAACTAGATGATCTTTAAGGTCCCTTCCAACTCTGACAGGTCTAGGATTCTTGCTTTCCTTTATTCCCTCCCATAGAGAAATGAGCAAACTGGTGGTGCTGGTGCAAGGATTTAAAGCAACTCTGCATGGACCTTGCAAAGACCTTCTTGAGCTGATCAGTGCTTGTTCCTCAGCTGTTGGGGAGCCAAGGTGAACCTTGACTTGTAGATCCACCAGAGAGCTTCCTGCCATTTCAGCTGGGTGCAGTATCCCTGCAGCACTGCTCTACCTGCTCAGGGATTTAAGCAGGGTTGGGTATTTGGTGTCATAATGCAAATATATATAATATAGTATGATTATACCTTGCACTTTATACCTGTATATTATACCTGTAGGTGAGCAGCTTGGAGAAACCCAAAGGCCTTCTGCCAGGAAATAAAATAGGTTTTATTTGATATATCTAAAATAGCTAAAAAATATATTAATTAGATATTTTATGTATATCTCTATGCAGAGATATACATACATATAAAATGAACTTATCCATACAAAAGGCAGCTTGGAGAAACCCAAAGGCCTTCTGCTAGGAAACAAAATGGATTTTATTTTTTTATATCTGTCTCTTTTTATGTAGAGATATGTACATATAAAATGAATTTATGCAGAGAACCATCATCCAAGTATGTGGGTACCTCTAGGACAAACACCATCTGCTCAGTTCACAGCTTGTGGAGCAGATTGCCTGTGCCTTTTATGTTCATGGGATAGCCTCAGAAGTGTAAAGGGAATTTCAAGAGGGGTTTGCTGCTCTTCCAGCAGGTGAGTAGCATCCCTTCAAGGCAAAGGTGCTTGAGATAAACACCCAAAATCAATCATTCAGCCCTAAGAGGAAGGATTTGTTGAAGTACTAGTAGATAGGACTGTGGCATCTTAATGAATTAAATTTCCAAGTGCTGGTTGAGTAATCCTATTAACACTGAAAAGAGCTTCCTTCCTACAGTTTACTTCAGGAAAAAAGTAACTTTCAGGCTTGTCAGGATTAGCTCTTTTCCCTGAAGCCTGTGGCCAGATCTGGCTCTGCCAGAGGTGCTCAAGGGCTCAGGATCCCACGACTTGAGCAGCTGGAGCGTGGAGAAGCAAAGCCCTGCACTACCAGGGGCAGGATTTGGGGGCATTTGGGGTGGGATGGATCCTCCTTAGGCTTTTGTAGAGATGCTCAGTGATGGGGTGGGGTTTGTAAAATGTCCCTGCAGGACATGTGGATTATAGACCAACTCTAGTGATTTAGAAACCAAGAGGCAGAAGGTCATGGGAGGTTTTGGAGTGCCTCCTTGCTGGGCTGTGTAGGTGGTGGGCTCCTCAAAGGGGGTTTTGAGCAACAAAAGGATTGATCACTGCAGGATTTTTTGGTCTCTTCTTTGGTGCTTCAGTTACCATCTTTGCCCTGTGAACCTCACTTAAAAATCAATAAAAGGCCACTTCATAGGTTCCTAGAATTGTCAGTGTTGGAAGAGACCTTAAAGATCATCTAGTTCCAACCCCCCTGCCTGGCAGGGACACCTCCCACTAGATCAGGTTGCCCACAGCCCCATCCAGCCTGGCCTTAAGAACTTCCAGGCATGAGGCTTCCACCACCTCCCTGGGCAACCTGTTCATCTTCCCTGGCGAGCAGTCAACACTCCCTAATTTTTCTGAGCAAGGACACACTGAACATCTGCCTTCAGCATTGCATCCTCATGTGCTCAGGCTTCTCCACAGGCTGGTTTTGCTCTTCTTCTCCTCCTCCTTTTTTTGCCTTGCTCTTGAATAGCTTTCTGCCACCCCAGGACGTGCCTTGACGTCAGGATTCCGCAGCACTGAGCCATGCGTGTCCCCCTGGCACGCTGGGACAAGAGGGGAGGTCTCCAGCTCCCAGGAGTCACAGCCTTGGGAACAAGGCTGCTTTTGTCCATGCTTTTGATTGAGTTGGGCTTTTTAAAACAAAAAGGGGTCTTAAATTGAAATAGCAGCACAGCTCCACCCTGCTTTGGACACCTCTGTAGGAACATCTCCTGACTAAGGAGGGTAAAGAGTGGTGCTGGTTGCCTGTGGTAGTAAATGGAGAGGTCATAAATAGAGTAAATTGTAGTTACCTATGGGTAAAAGCTTTTCTGCCTGGGGATTGCTGCAGAGTGGCTGCTGTACACTGTATTTTTCATAGCCTGTGTCAACTCCAAATGGGGCATGTGATTAAAAACTCCTGTTAGATCTCATTAGTACCAAGAGCATCAGATTGTCCTGGCTTACAGCTTTATTACAGCAGTCTGGGAATCATTTCATAGGATATTGATCTTTTGTGTTTCAAAGGATCATTTTTCAAGTGTTGTGACCAGAGGCTGGAAGGACTTTTGTTCCATTTGGAACTTTGCTCTGCAATTAAATCCTTGTTGAGTGGTGGAGGGAAGGCTACTGCAGCGTGCACCATATCCCCAAATCCTTAAATCCACACTAAAGAATAGATTCTGCCCCAAGACAGGGACTGTGTCACCCAGCAAAACACATTAGCATGTCTGTTGGACTCCAGATAAATGAAAACAGCTCTGGGGTTTGGGTTTATTTTGGTTGGTTTGTTTTTCTTGCCATAATTGCCCTGGAGGGAGTGGCTTTGGCATGCTTAAAGGAATCTGGGTTTAGAAAGGTCAGTGGGAGCAGTGAGGAGGCTGTGTCCCACCCCTTGCCACAGGGAGCAATATAGATACATGTGTGTATGTGTGTATATACACACCCATAATGTGTGTACTTAGATACTCTGTGTGTATTTAAATACTTAGATTTATATATAAATGCATTTAAATCTATAAAAATATAAATACCTATATTAAAACAAAGGCTTGGGAGGTTTTGCCTTGTTTTTGACTACAGTGGTGCTAGCCCAAAATGAAGCCAGTCAGCTCCTTGCTGGTGTTGTAGGGTTGCAGAGCACCTTAGGCACTTCTGCCTCCTGAAATCCCAATCCCTGCACTGGGAGGAGCTTTCAAAAGCCAGGGGTGATGTTGCAGCTAACTGCAGCAAACCACATGGGTCTGGATCCAATACACTGAGATACAGAAGCTGGTACCTGCACCAAGAAAGAAACAGTATTAATGAGCATGAGAGCAGGTTCTGGCTGGGGTGGGACCATTTTTGGGGTACTTCTGGCAGAATAGGACCTGGAGGTGTTGGTTGACAGCAGCTGAAGATGAGGCAGTAGTGAGCCCAGGTGGCCAAGAAGGCTAAGAGCATCCTGGGTTGGATCAGCACTAGTGTGGCAGCAGGACTAGGGCAGGGATTGGCCTCCTGGCCTGGTCACTGGGGAGGCCACAGCTCCAATCCTGGGTTCAGTTTTGGGCTCCTCACTCCAGGAAGGACATGGGGGTGCTGGAGTGTGTCCAGAGAAGGGCAGTGAAGCTGGTGCAGGGTCTAGAGCAGAGTTGTGAGGAGCAGCTGAGGGAACTGAGGTTGTTTAACCTGGAGAAGAGGAAGCTCAGGGGAGACCTTCTCACTCTCTCCAGCTCCCTGAAAGGAGGTTGGAGTGAGGTGGGGGTTGGACCTTCTCCCATGTAACAAGTGATAGGACAAGAGAAAACAGCCTCAAGTTGTGCCAGGGGAGGTTTCAGTTGGACATTAGGAAGAATTTTCTCCCTGACAGAGTGGTTAGGCATTGGCCCAGGCTGCCCAGTGTTAAAAAAGCCTGGAGCTGTGGTGCTGAGGGCCATGGGTTAGTGGTGACTTGGCAGTGCTGGGTTCATGGTTGGCCTTGATGATTTTAAAGGTCTCTTCCAACCAAAACAATTCTGGGATTCTCTGATATTTTAGTGATGTGAAGACAAGCCTGCAGACCTCCTTGAGACACACCACTTGATAGCACATGGAAAAGGGAGAACTTCTAGGGTTCAGTTGCTCTCCTTTCCAAGTTTTCTGCCTTGCTTTCCATGCTTAGTAACCACACAGTGCATCCCAAAGGATGGAAGGGAGGGTGCATCCTCTCCAGATGAACTCACCCAGGTTACACCAGGCACTCTCCACCTATTTATTTATTTACTGCTGGAGGTCTCTTTTCCTTTGAAGGACCTTTTTCTTCTCCAAGAGGGGTGTGGAACCAGCCAACACCCAGCTTCTGCCTTGGAGAGCCCCTGGCAGCTCCTCAGGGCTTGCATGTGCTGGATTAATGCATTATCAGCAGGTATTTGAGCTTGAAGGCACTTTAATCCTCCCACTGCCTCTTGAGCTGTCTGCTGCCTGCAGTCAGGGTTTTAAACATGCTGTCCACATCTGTATTTATTTCAGTAAAATCCATATTGCTTATTAATCTAAAAAAAAACAAAAAGAAAAGAAATGCAACCAACTCTTTTCTTCCTTTCCATCCTCACCAAAACCCTTGAGCAGTTTCAGCTCATCTGTACTAAACTCACTGAGAAGCTGGAGAGTTGTTTATTTGCAGCTGAGGGAGCTGGGGTTGTTTAGCCTGGAGAAAAGGAGGCTGAGGGGAGACCTTCTCACTCTCTGCAACTCCCTGAAAGGAGGCTGGAGCCAGTTGGGGGTTGGTCTCTTCTCCCAGGTAACAAGCAATAGGGCAAGAGGAAACAGCCTCAAGTTGTGCCAGGGGAGGTTTAGGTTGGATATTAGAAAGAATTTATTCCCCAAAATGGGTTGTCAGGCCGTTGCACAGGCTGCCCCAGGGCAGTGGTGGAGTCACCATCCCTGGAGGGATTGAAAAGCCCTGGAGATGTGGTGCTGAGGGCCATGGTTTAGTGGTGACTTAGCAGTTTTAGGTTAACAGTTGCACTTGATGGTCTTGAACGTCTTTTCTAACCTTAATGATTCTATAGATGATGTGTATGTATGTATAAGATGAACATAATTAGGTGATAAAATAAACACTCTAGGTGACCCTGCTTTAGCAGGAGGATTGGGCTAGATGATCTCTAGAGGTCCCTGCAACCACCACAATTCATAGAACCATAGAACTGTCAGAGTTGGAAGAGACCTTAAAGGTCTAGTTCCAACCCCCCTGCCTGGCAGGGTCACCTCCCACTAGAGCAGCTTGCCCACAGCCCCAGCCAGCCTGGCCTTCAAAGCTTCCAGGGATGGAGCTGCCACAACCTCTCTGGGCAACCTGTGCCAGTGTCTCCCCACCCTCACAGGGAAGAACTTCCTCCTAATATCCAATCTAAATCTCCCCTCCTCTAGCTTGCATTCGTTCCCCTTAGTCCTGTCACTACCTGACCTCCTAAAAAGTCCCTCCCCAAATTCTGTGATCCTGATATAATGTATTTATTTTTATGTGTATATATATATATATATGGAGCTATTTGAAGTATTGTATGGGGAATGGAAAGTCATTTTGCTACCTTGACTGCTGGAACATGTCTGGACCAAAGCAGGAATAATCATGGTTAAAGGCACCCCTGGAGCACTCAGCACTGTAGAAGAGCCAGGACCAGGGAGGACTGTTTTGCTAGTTCTGCTCCTGTGGAAGAACAACCAGTGGGCTGGATAGGCTTTGTTTCTGCTCTATTTTGTACTGGAGGAGGGTTATCCTTCCATATGGATCTCCTGGGAGGGCTGAAGACTTGAATTCATTGCTCTAAAAGCCATCACTTACAATTAAGAAATGAACTGAAGCCTCTCCTTTGGCTGCAGCCACTGCCCCTCCTGGGGTCAAGAGCATTGCAGGGAAAGCAGGTTCAGCTCCAGAGCCTTGTTTCCAAAAAATCAGACAAAAAACCATGATGCAAACCAGACAGGCTTGCAGAAGTTCCTTCCCTACCTCCTCCAGCTTCTGCAGGAGCTTTTGAATAGTCTCCCTCTGATGTTGAGGTGATGGAGGTGTTTGTAGGCTCTTTGCTGTCCTTTGGATTTAATCAGGGTAGGTGTGGTGCTGAGGGACATGGTTTAATGGGGACCTAGTAGTGTTGGGTTAACACTTGGAGTTGATGATCTCAAAGGTCTCTTCCTGCCAAAACAATTCTGTGATGCTAGGGATGGATGTGTGAAAGGAGATCTGGTGCTACCACAGGGGAGCCTTTCTCACAGGGGGAGACCACCACTGCTGGAATTTTCTTCTCTCCAAATATCAGTCCAGTGGGGTTTAACCATGAGAGGGGAAGGGGGAAAAAAAAAAAAAGAGGTTTAATTGGTTGTATCAGGACTCTATTGTCCTGAGCAGTGCACAGAAGGAGAGTTCATCTGCAATAGGGGATATCCCAAAATAACAAAGCAAATACAGTGTTTATGTAGTACTGGAGACTTGTATACTACTGCTAGGAAGTCATAAGCTCACCAGAGAACCTGCCAAGTGCCAGTAATGCTCCTTCTGAAGGAAGGAGATTCAATAGCTGCTGCAGAAAGTGGAGCAGAAAAGGGACTTTTCAAACCACAGATCAGTAGAGGGAAAAGCATTTGGAGCAGCCAGCTCCTGGGATAAGTGTCCCACCAGGCAGGGTGGATGGACCTGTCTCCATCATCTTTGCACTTGACCAGAAGTTGGCTTTGTTGCCTAGATGGTAATTGTTAGGGGTTCCTGGCTGTGCAGCAGCAAGCCCAGAATGAAAGTAGACTTCATAGGCATCTCAATGAAGACTTTATTTTCTGCTGCTTGAATTCTAGATGTGAATTTAGTGGTAGCTGTGGGAATAAAACTCTGCAGCTGTAATTATGCTGGACAAGCTGGTGTGATGTGACTGTGGTGAGGCACCAGCATGACCTGAAAGCTAAGGCTGTGTAAGGGTTCAGACACTTTATTGAGCAGCCCTTCATCTCTTCTGGTAATGTTCTGTCCTCACAGAGGTCTCTGCAGCTGTCTGGGTGATTTAAGGTACTTCTGGTGCTTGCAGGACTGTCTGAACAGCTTTGCAAGGTGAATAGCAAGTTTGCTCCATGGCTTTGGCTGTACAGCATGTCCTCAGCATCACCCCTGCCATGTCTCTGCCTCTGGGCACAGTGTGGGGAGGAGAATGCAAAATCAGGTTCTTCCTTAAAAAAACCCCAAACAAACCCCAAATCACAGGCAAGTTCCCAGCCCTCCTGGGCTCCCAGCAGCCAAGCTTTTGGTTCAAGGCTGTGTGGGGAGCTGGGGGAAGTGGGGAGCAGGGCTTATTTTGGATGCTGGGAAGGAAATGCCATGCTTCCCTTTCCCACAGGCACTGCTGCTGGGGTTGGGTTCCTGGAGCTCCCTGTTCCCAGCTCATGATCTTGCTGATGCTGACAGCTCCAGCTTCCAGATCTCCACAGACTTTGCTGGAAGGTTCCTTCTCTGGAAGGGGAGCATCTCTGGTTTGCTGTGACCCCAGCAAATGTGTGCAGCTTATTTCCAGGGATCCCTCTCTACTCTCCTTTCTCAAGATGACTGTGGTAGGAGGATGCTTTTGTAGTGCACTGAGGACACCTAAATCCTGGTGGCTCTGGCATTGCTCTCCACCTTCCTGTGTCACAGGCAGGAATCAGCCTGGCTGCTGGGCAGCCAGCCAGCCAGGAGGATCTTGATAGTCTGGAGAGATGGGCAAAGAGAAACCTTCTGAAATTCAACAAAGGCAAGTGCAGAGTCCTGCACCTGGGAAGAAATAACCCCAAGGACCAGTAGAGGCTGTGGGCTGACCTGCTGGAAAGCAGTTGTGCTGAGGAGGACCTTGGAGTCCTGGTGGACAAGAAGTTGTCCATGAGCCAGCAATGTGCTGTTATGGCCAAGAAGGCCAATGGTCTCCTGGGCTGCATTGTTAAGAGTGTTGCCAGCAGGTCAAGGGAGGTGATCCTGCTCCTCTAGTCAGCCTTGCTGAGGCCCCACCTGGAGAGCTGTGTTCAGTTCTGGTGTCCTCAGTACAAGAGAGACATGGAGCTCCTGGAGGAAGTCCAGTGGAGAGCTACAAAGATGGTTAGGAGCTGGAGAATCTCCCTTCTGAGGAAAGGCTGAGGGAGCTGGGCTTGTTTAGCCTGGAGGAGAAGAGCAATGGACAGAAGTATCTGAAGGGAGGGTGTCAAGAGGATGGAGCCAGGCTCTTCTTGATGATGCCAAGCACTTCCCAGCTGGAAAGAGCTGCACAGGGATGTGCAAGGAGCAAGTAACATCCAGAGGAGTTTCTGGTTTCTCAAGACAGCTCCACTGAGATGTGCAGTGTGGCTTTAGACCTGCAGTTACCTTCTGAAGTCGAGGTCTGGGCTCTCTAAAATGAGTTTGCAGAGCTCAGAGGCTCAGGTGGGCTCTGATGAATACAGAGCAGTCAGTGCTGTGACTGACAGCAATAAACAGGGAAAGACTGAGCCAAAACAGTGAGCCCTGTGGTAAAGCTGTAACCCCAACAAATCAGGAACTCGTGAATTGGGACCTTGGTGAAGATTTAGGAACCTTTGATCAGGTTTAAGCAGGCAGTTGGCATTCCCCAGAGCACAAGGGTTGCTCTGAGCCCTGGGTCACAGCAGCTGCCTTGCAAAGCTCTGAAGGTTTCTTGTCCAGGTGTTAGTGTTAAACTCAAGTCAGCTGCTAAACATTTGCCAGGCTCTTTTATATATAACTACCCCATGGAGCAGCCACAAATCTTTACCTTTTTGGCCACAGCCAGCACCTCACTGTTAATTCCAAGTGTTAATTACTTTCAGGCCAAAAGAGGATGCTATGCATATTCTTGCCGTGGCCTGAAAGGTTAATCTGTAGTGTAAACCCAATTCCTCTTCTGTTAGTGATTCAAAATGCCCTTTTTTTTTTCTCCCTACCTCCCTCCCCTAAGACTTCCAGTGCCAATTTGTTCAGCTTTCAGTAGGGCAGAAGTTGGGCTTCATTACCAAAGTCCATTGTAATGATTTCTCAGATATTTCTGAGAGTAGCCAAGGCTTGTGCAAGTTTGCATGCTTTTCTATATTTGGTTTTGTTTAATTTGATTGTACAAAGCTGTTGAAAAGTCTAGCTGAACATTTCTGTTTTCTGCCTGCATGATTATGCCATTCCACCAGGAGTTCAAAGGGGGGAAAGAAAAGAAAGCTTCTGCTGGCTTTTCTCAGTAACCCTCAGCTCCAGAGCCCATTTTCAGATAGGGACAGAGAAAAGGCTCATTTGTCATGCTGTTCTCATCTTGATTTCAAGTTCAGACATAGCTCCTGAGGATAGTCTGTCCTGGAGTGTGTTCCTCAATACCTTCAGTGTGTTTGGTGGTGTATCTACTGGGGCTTCACCCCTAGGCTGTACTAGATTTGCCCCTGACTTTCTGGTTGGTGCCCTGCCATGGAAATGACTGGAGGAAGGAGGTGTTGCAATAAATACTAGCTGGCAGGTTTAATTTGGGTTAAACTGATGTTTCCTGTTGGGAATCCAGGATCACAGGAGGATCTGGAGCTGAAAACTGGATTATTATATTACCAGTGCTTTACAGAATTGCCAAAGTTGGAAGAGACCTGAAAGATCATCTAGTTCCAACCTCCTGCCTGGCAGGGACACCTCCCACTAGATCAGGTTGCCCACAGCCCCAGCCAGCTTGGCCTCCAAAGCTTCCAGGGATAGAGCTTCCACAATCTCTCTGGGCAACCTGTGCCAGTGTCTCCCCACCCTCACAGTGAAGAACTTCCTCCTAATATCCAACCTAAATCTCCCCTCCTCTAGCTTACACCCATTCCCCCTGATTCTATCACTACCTGACCTCCTAAAAAGTCCCTCCCCAGCTTTTATCCTGGAAAGTGCTTTGCTTTCAAGCTCCTTTTCTATTATGAACAGTAAAATAATCCTCCTACAAAGTCCACCAGCTCAAAACTTAGTAGTTACTCTCTCACTTGCAGCACTGGGTGCAGAAGTGTCCCTGTAATTTGTCCTGTGGCCTCTTGAGGTTCTCCTGTGCTTGCCCAGATGACATCCTGCAGAAACATTTGCTTTTCCCTTTGAAATGAGAGCTTTGGCTGTTGCTCTCGATGCTGACACAGCCCCCAGGCAGTATTTTTGGAGCTGGAGGGTTTAGGCTAAGCAGAGCTTTGCAGAAGGCAGCTGCAGTGCCTGGATCATTCCTTTTCCCTCTCCCTCCTTTTCTCCTCCATGGTGGGGGCACAGTTAACACCAATCTGTGGTTGTCAGACTGGAAGCTGCTCTGGAGGAATGGCAAGAGACTGTGGGGAGAGCAGGGCAGAAGTTGGGGGGGGGAAATCCAGATGTTGGGGGAAATATTGCACTGTGGCTGTCTTCTGGGGTTCTCACCATTCTTTGGTTCCTCAAATGCTTCCCAAGTTGGATGTGACCTTCAAAGAGCCCATGGTTATGTCCCTGCTGGAAGGATCAGTTGGGTTTTGCACTGTTGTTCTAATTCATTTGGGAATTGTCCAGTTTGCTTTGTAGGGAAGCCCTGGTGATGACAGGGTGTTTCTGTTTAATTCTTCTTGCAAACCTCCTCCTAGTTCTGCTTTTTGGGTGTGCTGAGGTGGTTGAACTCACCTTTGAGTAGTACAGCTGTCCTGGGTGGTGGGAATGTGGAAACCCAAGAATTGATAGTTAACCTAAAAAGCTGTGCAGAGTCCCTCCTGGGGAAGGTGTCATGGCCCCTTTGGCTTCAAGCTTGGCATTGCTGCCTGGCCAGCAGGTCAAGGGAGGTTATCCTCCTCCTCCACTCTGTCCCAGTGAGACCACATCTGGGCTGTTGTGCCCAGAGTTGGGCTCCCCAGTTGAAGAGAGACAAGGAACCACTGGAGAGAGTCCAGCAGAGGCTGGGAAGATGCTGAGGGCACTGGAGCATCTCTGGCAGGAGGAAAGGCTGAGAGCCCTGGGGCTGCTTAGCCTGGAGAAGAGCAGCCCCACAGGGGAGCTGCTCAATGCTGAGCAGGAGCTAAAGGATGGGGGCAAGAGGTGGTCAGTGGTGACCAGCAACAGGCAAAGGGGCACTGGGCATAACCTGGAAGCCAGGAGGTTGCAGCTGAGGAGGAGAGGCTTATTTGGTGTGAGGGTGTTGGAGCCCTGGCCCAGGCTGCCCAGAGAGATTGTGGAGTCTCCTTGTGGGGAGAGGTTCCAAACACTCTTGGATGCTGTTCTAGGTGCCCCTGCTTTAGCAGAGGGCTTGGACTAGATGATCTCCAGATGTCCCTTCCAACCTTATCCATTCTAGGCTTCTGAGAGTGATCCCTGGACAGGCTGTGTCTCATCTTTGTTCCCTTGTGTCCTTTCCTCCTTTTATCTCTGGGGTGGCTTCTAGACATTGTTGAATGCAAACTATTCTTGGATCTGAAAGAGGTTGTCAGCTCTTCTGGATCAATAGTTGCTTCTCAGTGAAACACATGAAAACTTTTGTCTTTTGAAGGTTAATTGTGGCCCTGGTTTTACCTGGTCAAATGGTTTCTTTGTTGTAGATGTCAAGAAGGACTGGTCAGATCATGCTCTGTGGTGGGAAAAGAAGAAAACCTGGCTCCTTAAAACACACTGGACATTGGACAAATATGGGATACAGGCTGATGCCAAGCTCCAGTTCACACCTCAGCACAAGCTGCTTCGCCTTCAGCTGCCCAACATGAAGTATGTCAAGGTCAAAGTCAACTTCTCAGACAGGGTCTTCAAGGCAGTTTCTGACATCTGCAAAACCTTCAGTAAGTAGCAAGTGCCAAAAGCTGCTGGTGGGGAGTTTGTCCTTTGCTTTGGATCCTGCCTCTCCTTTGGTGCATGTGCTTGGCTTGTCAGTTGGCTGAACCACTGGGATTTGCTGGCTTCAAACACCCAAAAGTCTGTTGGCATCAAGTAGCTTGGATGTTAAGAAAGCTGGGGAGGGACTGTTTAGGAGGTCAGGTAGTGATAGAACCAGGGGAAATGGATGCAAGCTAGAGGAGGGGAGATTTAGATTGGATATTAGGAGGGAGTTCTTCACTGTGAGGGTGGGGAGACACTGGAACAGGTTGCCCAGAGAGGTTGTGGAAGCTCCATCCCTAGAAGCTTTGGAGGCCAGGCTGGCTGGGGCTGTGGGCAAGCTGCTGTAGTGGGAGGTGTCCCTGGCAGGCAGGAGGGTTGGAACTAGATGATCTTGAAGGTCCCTTCCAACTCTGGCAGTTCTATGATTCCTTGCAAACCTAGCCTTTTGTGTGCAACTGCTTCAATAACAAGACCAATTGTGCCAGAAATGTCAGAAGAAATACATTTTCTGTGCTGAATTTTGTTGCTCTTCTTGGGTCTTAGATGAGGCGGTAGCAGCCCTGCTGTAGGTTGAAGCTGCTGCTGTTGGGTCATCATTTTTTTTGCCTGCAGATTTATGTGCTAGATGAAAAACAAACTCTGCAGTAGGAGAGCTGCCAGCTCCATGGGTTCTCTTCCAGTGGAAAATCATGTTAGATTAAGTGATGATGCTTCACTGTGAAACTGTGTGGCAGAGGGAAGGAACCAAATCTTCTTTTTTCCTCCTCAGCTCCTTCTTATGCTGCTTTTCCTTGTTGAGAAGCCCCAGAAGAAAAGATTGATCATTTCATAGAATCATAGAATGGCCCAGGTTGGAAGGGACCTTCAAGATCACCTAGCCCCACATGGGCAGGCATGCCACACACTAGGCCAGCCTGCCCAGGGCCACATCCAGCCTGGCCTTGAACACTGCCAGGGATGGGGTAGCCACAGCCTCTCTGGGCAACCTGTTCCAGTGCCTCACCACCCTCTGGGTAAAGAACCTCCTTCTAATTTCCAGTCTAAATCTCCCTTTCCTCAGTTTGTATTCATTCCCCCTTGTCCTGTTGCAGTCTGACCAGCTGAAAAGTCTCTCCCCCTCTAGCTTGTAATCCCCCTTTGGGTACTGAAAAGCTGCTAGGAGATCTCCCCAAAGCCTTCTCCTCTTCAGGCTGAACAATCCCAACTCTCTCAGCCTGTCCTCATAGGGGAGGTGGTCATTTTTGTGTCCTCTGATCATTTTTGTGTCCCTCCTGTTTCCTACCAGGCACACAGGGCTTGTCCCAAGCTGCTGCTTTTGGGCATTGCTTTTTACCCATCCTCACAAATTTCTTATCCCAGAAGCTGGTGCTTTTTTCTGCACCCACAAAAACCCCTAGGAGATGGTAACTCCACTCCCAGGATCTCTCAGACAGCTGGGGCTGGTTAGCCTAAAGAAGCCTTAGGGGGGAATCTTATCAGTGCTGATCAATACTTCACGGGTGGGGGTCAGGAGGATGAGGCCAGGCTTTGTTCAGTGGTGCCCAGGGACAGGAGAAGAGGTGACAGGCACAGACTGGAACAGAGGAAGTTCCAGCTAAACATGAGGAGGAACTTCTTTACTTTGAGGGTGGTGTAGCTCTGGAACAGGCTGCCCAGAGAGGCTGTGGAGTCTCCTTCTGGGGAGAGACTCCAAGCTCAGCTGGAGGTGGTCCTGGGCAAGCTGCTGTGGGTAACCCAGCTCTGCCAGAGGGGTTGGACTAAATGATCTCCAGAGCTCCCTTCCAACCCCTACCATTCTGTGATTCTGTAATAAGGGCTCCATACCAGTACCTTTCCTACTTGCTCTTCTCCAAAAGGAGCCTGCAACCTGACCTTAGCTGTAGTAAATCTATTTGTGCTCTCAGAAAGCAGCCAGGGTTCCTCTTGGCTGCCCCAGTTGTTCCATGAGAGAGGAAGAGCTCAGCTGTACGTGAGGAGTTACCATGTGGCCTCCAGCACGTCTGTGGTTGGGTTGGTGTCTGTCGAGTCGATGGTGAATCCTTGCTATTTCTTTCTTTGGGTTTCTTAACATACAACTATTGGGCAATTTCTCCTTAAAATAGAAAAGGCTTAGCCAGCAGCAGTTCCCAGTCCCATTTTCCTTCCCTCCCCTGTCTCCCTTTGCCATTTTGAATGACATGCTTGGCAGTGAGGTCACAGACTTCCGCGGCGTTGGGGCTGAATCCTTCCAGCAGTGAGTCACAGCAGGAAACTCTGAGGCAGTTCAGCACGTCACAAGAGCTTTGTCCCTGACCCACCAAGCAGGCAAAACCTTACATGGGCCTGAAACAGCCTAGTTACTCAATTCCAGGACTCCCAGTGTATTTAGGAACAAACCAGGAGAATAATGCTAATCTTTGAAGATGTGGAAGGGGGGGAAAAAGCCTCTCAGTTGCAGCCCAGCTGTGGGAGGTGTTCTGACTTTCTTCCCATGGCATCCAACATGTTGGAAGAGATGTTCCCTGATTTTGGGGAAAGCAGAGGGGTTTTTGCTGGAACTTCACACTCCTTTTAGGGACTCTTACCAGCCTGAGCTGTTTGAGGATGGACAGATGTTCCATGGCCAAATACAGGGATTAAATCTTGTTTAGTCTTTGGCTTTGTGTTTACTGGGAGCCAGATGTTCAGCAGAGCTATGGGGAAGGCATGGACTTGAGGGAAAAGGGGATCAGGATGTGAGGAGGAGGTGGAGCTGGAGGGACTGAGAAGCTCTTCCCTGGGCTGGAGAGTTATTTAGACACCTATATTATATACAGTTATATATACAAGTGTATATTATATATACAAGTGTATATTATATATACAATATACACTTGTATATATATAAAGTGTATCTAGTATGCATTTGTATATTATATGTCTAAATACCACTCTTTATATATATTAAAAAAATACCTAATATATTAAAGTCTAATATGTAGTGAAGGGTCTAGAGCACAAGTCTTGTGAGGAGCAGCTGAGGGAACTGGGGTTGTTTAATCTGGGGAAGAGGAGGCTCAGGGGAGACCTTCTGACTCTCTCCAACTCCCTGAAAGGAGGTTGGAGTGAGGTGGGAGTGGGTCTCTTCTCCCAAGTAACAAGTGATAGGACAAGAGGAAGCAGCCTCAAGTTGTGCCAGAGGAGGTTTAAGTTGGATATTAGAAATGTCTTCCCTGGAAGTGTTGTCAGACCCTGGCCCAGGCTGCCCAGGGCAGGGGTGGAGTCACCATCCCTGGAGGGGTTGAAAAGCCCTGGAGATGTGGTGCTGAGGGAGATGGTTTAGTTGTGACCTGGCAGTGCTGGGTTACTGATTGGACTTGATGATGTTAAAGGTTTTTTCCAAGCTAAACAATTCTGTTATTCATTATTTTAACATCTATATTTAATATATAGAATGTCCAGGTGTAGATTATATGTATTCTAGATATATATACAATATCTCTATACCCTTTTATTTTAATTTGGCTTTATATATGTATAAAAATAAAATACAGGTGTCCAAATGCCTCTGTGATGCAGGGAAGAGCTTCCCAGTGGGAAGACATATCTATGTGGTTTGGTCTTTGCCCTAAGGATGTCCTGATTCATCTATAAATATGTATAAATACATATATACACACATATGAATCAAGATGTATGATCCAAAAGCTCCATGGGGCAAAGACCAAACCACTCCATGCATATCCCAGTCATTGCCTGTCCTTTCTTCATCTTCTTCTGTGACCTTGCTACTGTGTTGTGGGTCAGCCATGTCCTCAAGCATGGAGTCCTGAAGCCAAGCCCTGAGGATGGAGGCAGGAGCTAATCTCAGCCAGGAGGCCATGTGTTTACCAGGCTAGAGGAACTCCTGCTTTCTACTCTGGAAAGTCATCCTGGGGGTGTCAAGCTGAATTTGCAGAGGGTGTTTTATTCCTGGAAGGCATGGGGGATACCTGCTCACACCTCAGTGCCTGCTGTGGCTTGCCAGAAATTAGAGTGGCTGCAGGGTGGTGTGGTCATCCCAGCTTGGGGAACTTGCATTTTCTTTTTTCTCCAACACAGCCCTCTCTTGGTGTCACAGAATCCCAGCATGGCTGGGGATGGAAGGGACCTCTGGGGATCATCCAGTCCAACCCCCTGCTAAAGCAGGGGCACCCACAGTAGCTTGCCCAGGATCACCTCCAGCTGGCCTTGGAATCTCTCCACACAAGGAGACTCCACAGCCTCTCTGGGCAGCCTGGGCCAGGGCTCCAACACCCTCACAACAAAGAAGTGTTGGAAGCTCCTGGCTTCCAGTTTGTGCCCAGTGCCCCTTGGGCTATCCCTGGGCACCACTGAGCAGAGTCTGGCCGCAGCCTCTTGCCTCCCTTGGCCCTTTAGCTCTTGCTGAGCCTTGAGCAGCTCCCCTGTGGGGCTGCCCTTCTCCAGGCTAAGCAGCCCCCAGCCTTTCCTCCTGCCACAGATGCTGCAGTGCCCTCAGCATCCTCTGTTCTCAAGCAGGAGCACCCTTAAGGGAATTACTTATGGTTGTGCCTTTTCTTATGTTCCCTTTTAAGTGTAGCCAGAGGTGTCACCACTGCAGTGTGGGCTTGCTTTGCAAAGCCAAGTCTCTGTTCTTGTGCAGAGTGAAGCTATTCCAAAGGGCAGCTCTCAGCTCCTGGAGGTGGCTGTGGGAAGCTGCTGGAGCCTCTCACACATCCCTCATTTTTTTTTTTTTGGAGGTCGTGTGAAGCCAGATAAAACCTTGATCTCATTCCTGGTGGCTGGATTGCAGCCCCTCAATTCCCACAGCAACCCCTCAGGAAGGTTAACAGCTTGGCCTGACCCTGCCTTTGGTTAGGAGCAAGCAGGAGGAGAGGAGCAGGGAGGTGGATGGGGATGGGCAGTCCTCACCCAAAGGATGGCCTGGAATCCTGCCCAGGAGCAGCTGCTGGCAGACAGCACTGACCTTGAAGGGCCAGCTCTGCTCTGCAATTAAAAGACCAGAGAAAGAGAAAGTAAAACTTCACTTTTTGGGTTGGGTTTGGGTTTTTTTTTTTTCTACTTTATTTTTGTTCTGGAGCAGCAGGGATTTGTGCTGCCTGCCTGACCAGGAGTGGGATGCAGAGGTTGGGTTGGGGTGCTGTTTTTGGGGTTCCCATCTGCCACTCTCCTCTGATTGTCCCACTGGGGAGATATTTCTGCCCAGCAGACAGCCTGGCAACTATAGAAGTGTGATTTGATGGGGCTGCAGTTAACACTCTATTGGTGTGAGTGGGACTATCCTGACTGGAAAATGGGGATTGGGAGGAGAGGAGATATGGCTGCATTGCAGAGCTCCCAGTAACCCATCATCCCAGTGGAAAAGGACCTGGAGGTGTTGGTTGACAGCAGCTGAAGATGAGGCAGCAGTGTGCCCAGGTGGCCAAGAAGGCCAAGAGCATCCTGGCTTGGATCAGCACTGGTGTGGCAGCAGGACTAGGGCAGGGATTGTTCTCCTGGGCTGGGCACTGGAGAGGCCACACCTGAAATCCTGAGGTCAAGTTTGGGCTCCTCACTCCAGGAAGGACACTGAGGTGCTGGAGTGTGTCCAGAGAAGGGCAAGGAAGGTGGTGCAGGGTCTAGAGCACAAGTGTTGTGAGGAGCAGCTGAAGGAACTGGGGTTGGTTAGCCTGGAGAAGGTAACCAGGAGAGACCTTGTTCTCTACAACTCCCTGAAAAGGGGTTTGAGTGAGGCAGGAGTTGGTCTCTTCTCCCAGGTGACTAGCAATAGGACAAGAGGGGAGGTTTAGGTTGGACATTAGGAACAATTTCTTCCCCCAAAGGGTTGTCAAGGCCTGGCCCAGGCTGCCCAGGGCAGTGCTGGAGTCACCATCCCTGGAGGAGTTTCAAAGCCATGGAGATGTGGTGCTGAGAGCCATGGGTTAGTGTTGGGTTAATGGCTGGACTTAAATGTCTCTTCCAACCAAAACAGTGCTATGGTTCTCTTCTATATTCTGTATATCCTACACAGCAAGGAGCAGAAAAATCTCTTTTCCTCCCCAAAGGTTGCATTGCAGAGCTCCCACCAGCTCATCCTACCAGTGGAAAAATCCTCTTTTCACACACAGCAGCTTCATTTGATCCCAGGACAACAGATGCCTTGCATCTGCTTCTGCCCTTAAGCTGCTTCTTTTACAGCATCCCCTTTCTCCTGCTGCTGCCTGTATTTTTTTTCCACGTGTCCTGGGAGCAGGAAGGGACTGCAGGCAGGCTCTGCTGCTGCTGTGTAGCCATGTGGGAGAGGAAAAGCAAACAGTGAGATACAAGTGTGAAGGTTTTTTTCCCATGCCTCAGTGTTTCCTGCCCTGGGAATGCTGCTTCTCCTGGGGAAACAGCATCTAGTGCAGAGCCACAGGGCAAGGGGAGATGATGTGGTGGAGTAAAAGCCTGTAGCCTGCTCCTCTTCTTCTGGCTCTGAAGGTGTTGAGGTGTTTTCTTTCTCTCCAGCTACCTCACAGGTTGGAGTGAGGAGGGGCTTGGTCTCTTCTCCTAAGTAACAGGTAATAGGACAAGAGGATATGGCTTCAAGTTGCACCAGGGGAGGTTCAGATTGGATATTAGGAAGAATCTCTTCCCCAAGAGGGTTATCAGGCATTGGCCCAGGCTGCCCAGGGAGGTGGTGGAGTCACCAACCCTGGAAGAGTTCAAAAAACATGGAGATGTGGTGCCTGGGGCCATGGTTTAGTGGGGAGCATGGGAGTGCTGGGTGGATGGTTGGGCTTGATGATCTCAGAGGGCTTTTCCAACCATGATGATTCCATGATTCCATGACTCTACACTGCCCTCCTGCCTCTGCAGAGGAGCAGGGATTATTGCAGTTCATGTTGGTGGGAGCTGGGAGGAGGTAGCTGTGGGAGGAAGCACTGCAAAATTCATGACTACTCCTTCCCTTATCCACCCTGAGGCTGTACAAGAGGAAGAAATTCCCTTCAGGTCTTTCTGGTTTTCTTCCCCAGAGGCTGGTAGGGCATCACACCCAGCTCCTGCCTCATCATCCTCAAAGAGCTTTGTGTGAATTACTCACCTGCTTTGGAAAACAAAGTCTGTGGAGCATCCTCTGGTGAGCAGTGGCATTTTCTGTGCCCAAATCCTGTCTCACTCTGGTCCCAAACTCCCCAGGGGTGAAGGATGCCAGAAAATTGGGGTCCTTTTTGCATAGAGAAGCTTGTGGAGCTGAGGGAGGAGGGACAGGACATGGAGTGTCCTGTGAGGGTGGTGTGCTGCTTCTCACCTCTCTTATCCCAAAATAAGGAGGTGCCCAAGGCTGTGGGACTGGTGGGAAGGTGACAGCCAGTCTTCCTTTCTTTAGCTTCTGGCCACCAAACACAGCCTGAGAGGAGGTGACAGTGGCATTTGGGAGCAGTGTGAGGCAAACCCAGCCCTGGCAAGGCGACACCATCAGCCAGTCTAGACTCTGAACATGACTCTACCTTGGCCTTTTTTGTGTCCTTATAAATGGTCTCCACTCCAGTACAGAATGTCCTCTGACTTCTCAAGTATTTGTACTATTTCCACGCCCTCTGTGGCCAAAAAAACTTCTATAAAAAGCTGCTGTGTTGGGGTTTTTTTTATTATTATTATGATGTTTTTTCTTCTTGCAAAACTGAAAGCCCTTGGTGCTCCAGGATGTGCAGCATTCCCAGGGCTCTGCCTGTGCCTGTTAGCACAGGGAGGCAAAACTGTCTGGAGTTACTCCTCACCACTGCAAACCTCTTTAAACCTTTTCTGGTTTTTTTTTTTTGCTTCCTTGACACCCTACTGGTAAATAAAGTAGCATTTTGCCTGAAATAGAATCATAGAATGGCCCAGGGTGAAAGGGGCTTCCAAGATCATCTAGTTCCAACCCCCCTGCCATGGGCAGGGATGCCACCCACTAGAACAGGTTGCCCAGGGCCACATCCAACCTGGCCTTGAACACTGCCAGGAATGGGGCAGCCACAGCCTCTCTGGGCAACCTGTGCCAGTGTCTCCCCATCCTCTGGGTAAAGAACCTCCTGATTTCTAGTCTACATTTCCCCTGCTTCAGCTTGTATGCATTCTCCCTTCTCCTATTGCAATCTGACCAGCTGAAAAGTCTCTCCCCCTCTAGCTTGTAAGATAGTGGAGCTGAAGTGAAGCCCTGCTTGAGCATCCCTACTCCACCCTCCTGAGACCCCAGCTGGAGTACTGCAGCCAGTTCTGGGGCCCTCAGCATAAGAAGGACATGGACCTTTCAGAGAGGGTCCAGAGGAAGGCATGAAGATGATCAGAGGGCTGCAGCACCTCTCCTGTGAGGGACAGGCTGAGGGAGTTGGGATTGTTCAGCCTGGAGAAAAAAGGGCTTTGGGGAGACCTTATAGCAGCCTTGCAATATCTAAAGTGGTGAGAGAGACTCTTTACCCAGGTAGAAAGTAATAGGACAAGGAGGAAAGGCTTCAAACTGAAGGAAGGGGGATTTGGATTGGATGTTTAGAAGAAATTCTTTACCCAGGGAGAGGTTGTGGCTGCTCCATCCCTGGCTGTGTTCAAGGCCAGGCTGGATGTGGCCCTGGGCAACCTGTTCTAGTGAGCGGCATCCCTACCCATGGCAGGGGGGTTGGAACTAGATGATCTTTGAGGTCCCTTCCAACCTGGACCATTCTATGAATCCATGAGTATCTCAGGGCTGGGGGGGGCAGATTTGAAGGGTGAGACCAACATCTGATGATGCAGTGTCTGGATGCTAGGGAGCTCCATGAAGGTGCTTGGAGACAGGAGCTGGCATCACGGTGCAGAGACAGGCGTGGCGAAATAGCAAGGAAGGGTTTGCTGCCACGAGCAGAGAGGCTTGGCAGTAGCACAGCTCTTTCTAAATCTGTCTAGGGGATGGGTGTGGAAGGAAATCTTCCCATTTAGAGACTGGGCTAAATTGCAATGTACTCAGCTTTTGCAGTTGCAAGGTCCAAATGTAGCACTGCCAACTTCTTCATTTCGCTCTTTTCCTCTTTTATTGCTTGCTTGGATTTTGTATTCAGCTTGCAGCTGGTAGTGCAGGGTCCAGATAAACACCAGATACTGGTGGAAGGGAAATCATGAGATTGAAGTGCAAAGTGACTGAAATGGGGGGGGGGGGGAAGGAAAACTCTTGCCCTTTCTCCCCTCTCCTCACTCTGGTCCTTGGTCTGCTTCTCGAGTAGCATCAGGTTGGATGTCACTGCCTGAGTCACTGCATTCTTTCATCCTTACTCTGCTGTTGACAGGGATCCTTTAAATAGACTTTCATCCTGAAGACATGAGGAGGTGCTGGCAAAGCTGATGGCTCCCCCTTCCTTAAGATTATTCTGATTGCTCTTTATGGTCTGATGCTGAGGCTAAGTGGATTTGTTCTTTCTCCTGGTTGTGGTGCTTAGTTTAATTGAGTTTCGTTTGACTTCAGCTGCAGTTCAGGGGCAAGGCTCAAAAGTGCTGTCTGCACTCTTAGAGGCATCCAGATAACTGGAGTCTGGGGATTTCATCCCACTTGGGGGAGAAAACATCCAAGCATTCAACATGTGTTGACTCTTGTCTCTCCAACAGCCCTTTTTGTTAGCCTTGCAATAATGCTTGGCTCCATCACCTCTGTCTGCCTTCTCCTGGGTCCCTCTCAGCTGATGGTGCCTGAGTTTGGTGCTCTGGCTACCACTCAGGCAGAGGCTGTTCTCTGAGCAACAGTTGTGCTGCTGTAAATTCCACTGACCTCAGTTTTGAGGTGGTTTTGCAGATTGCTACTGTAGTGGCAAGTCAAGAAATCACTTGGCTTTTCCATGCTGAATTTGGGAAGGCTCTGGAAAAGCCCCTGGCACCATCAGGCCCAGTTTAGGCTGCACCCATGGCACTTAAGCATCTCAGGAGGCTTTGAGGGATGTCCTGACAGAACTGCATGGCCTGAGGCAGCCAAGTGGAGAACTTGGCTTTTACCCAAGTAAATATTTAAAGCATCTTGGCAGCTGAAGAACCCATAATAAAATGTTCTGAATGTAGGGAGGTGTACAGAGCTGGTAGAGTGTTCTAAGGGGGTGAGGACCTGCTCTGCCATCAGATACTGCCCAGCATCCAGTACAACCACAGTCATTATCTCCAGGCACTTCAAAAGTTCCATAATTCTTTGGTCTTGGTTTGGGGTTTTTTTTTGCCTCTGGTCTCTTTTGCAAACCTTTATCTTGAGTCAATTTATGTTGAAGATCAGTTGGAGACTTAATTCTGTGAACTCAGGAAACATGAGCCATTGACTTGACTCATTCCTAAGAAAAATACATGGCTTTTTTGGGTTGGTTTTTTTATTTCCCAAGTCTGAATGGAAGAGGAATGGGATTTGAGGTCTCAGTTTTCTAAGAATTGTCATGGTGATGGGACAAGGCTGTAATTTTTATGAGTGATTGCTCTGAGACAGCAGTGATCCAGTGCAGAGAGACCCCACTTCATACACATTTCCTGATGCAGAGTGACTGGATCAGCATGAAGGAGAGGATTTCCCCTAAATACTGTAAAATAATGGAGTTTTTATGCTTCAAGTGTTCTCTGGCTTTCTAAGGGAGCCAGAAATCAAGAGGAAAAGAAGAGGAGGCTGAGGGGAGACCTTCTCACTCTCTCCAACTCCCTGAAAGGAGGTGGGAGCAAGGTGAGGGTTGGTCTCTCCCAGGTGACTAGCAATAGGACAAGAGGAAATGGCCTCAGGTTGTGCCAGGGGAGGTTTAGATTAGATATTAGGAATAATTTCTTCATTGAAAGAGTTGTTAAGCATTGGCCCAGGCTGCCCAGGGCAGTGGTGTAGTCACCATCCCTAGAGGGGTTCAAAAAACATGGAGATGTGGTGCTGAGGGCCATGGTTTAGTGGTGACTTGGCAGTGTTGGGTTAATGGTGGGACTCAGTGATCTCAGAGGTCTTTTCCAACTTCAGTGATTCTGTGATTCTCTGAGCTGTGGTTGCTTAGAAAGCTTCTTTGGAGCATTCATTTTCCTTATGCTCAGAAATGAGTATTGAAACCAGTGTGATTTCCCAGGATTTTAATTTTTGGGTTAAGTTGGCCCCTTCCAGTCAGTGATGCTGTGTTGCATATGTTGGTGATTATTTATGTGTTGTGGGTTAGACTAAATGTTCTGGAGTTTGGACTAGATGACCTTGGAAGATCCCTTCCAACCCAAAGCATTCTGTGATGCAAGAAACCCACAAATCTGATTCCTCCCAGCAGTGACAGCCCATCTCTCAGAGGGCTGAAATCAGCAGTGTGTCCCTCCTGACACCCTGCTATGCTGCTTGGCAGGATCTGGGGACTTCACATCTTAGATAGGGACAAAGCAACACAATCACCCCTTTTTCCATGCTGAGACACATGGAGTTTGGTCCAATCTCCCTCAGCTTTCCCATCACAACACACCATGCTGGTTAAAGATGCAGCAGCTGCAAGATTTACTTGGTGGCTTTAGTAGAAAAGAGGCTAAATTGTGAATTTTACACCCTGCAAGGGAGATCTTTTTCTTGAAAGCCAGTTTTCTAGAAGCAGTCCATTTGATGTCCTACATCAAAGGAGGATTTCATCCCAGCTCTGGTCTTCATCTCTGGGGAGGAGATAAATGGGCATAGCTGGGCTGGGTGAGAAATGAGGGATTACATGGTGGGGGGAGGGGAGAAGCAATGGATTTTGGAATGGAAAGGCAGATGGGAAAGAATGTGCTGGAAAATGGCTTCATCCAACAGTTGGAAATGTTTCTGGATGTTGAAAGTCACCTTCCTGCTCATGTGTTTGAAATGCCTCCCAGAAATGCCTGTGTGTTCCTCTCACTGACAGGCATTTGCAGTCCTTGGGTTGGAAGGGACCTTTCAAGGTCAGCTAGTCCAGCCCTCCTGCAGTCAGCAGTGGCATCTGCAACTAGATGGATGTTGCTCACAGCCCCAGACAACCTGAGCTGGCATGATTCTAGGGATGGGACATCTCCCACCTCTCTGGGCAACAAACTCCCTGCATTTGAGGACGTTCTTCTGCTGGGATGTGGACATGGAGCTCTAGCAATGTTAGATTGCAGCTGGTCCAGCATGGGTTGGAGGAAATGTCAAAATACAAGAGATTCCTGCTTATATCCAGCTGAAAAATGGGTTTGGAACAGATTTTGGGCAGCACTGTCCCCTCTGTCTGAGCACTCTGTTGTCACGTTGCAGATGGTTTCTGCTGGTGGCTGCCACCAGCGATGCCAAGGATGCTTGGGAAGAGGCTGGGTGGTTGAGTTTTCAGATGCTTCCCCAAGAAATGGAAATAACATGCTACAAGGATCATTTACAGTACTTTCTAGTAGACATTGCCAGTGCCATCTGTCTCCTGTGTACAGACAAAGAGTCTGTTTTAGAACAAACACAGCCCTGACCAACACATCAGCTGAAGAGTCAACACATTAGCCTTGTTCAGGAGGTCACTTCTCCTGGTCCACCCACGTTTCACTGACCTGGTTTTCTTCAAAGTGACCTTTGGCAGGAACATCTTGGCTTCAGCTGCAAAATGTGGGATGAAATAGTTCATAGAGGGTTTTGAGTAGGAATTTGGGGCTGAAGTCAAACCCCGAGGAGATGTTTGACCTCAGCTGAACAACTCCAGCCAGTGGGGCTCCTCCAGGTCCAGTGGGACTTGGTTCAAAGCATAGACCTATATGAAGTATTTCAGGCTTTTTGGATGCTTTATGGATCTTTCACTTTGTCTTATGGCCAGAAACCAGGAACTGAGGCAGTTCCTTGTCCCAGTTTCCCATTAACTGAAGTCCTACCATCTGCAATCCCTTACAGCCTGGGATAGGCTCTGCTTTAGCTACAGTAACTCAACACCATGTTTGCCAAGCTTGGCCCTGTTCAAACCAGGTTTTAAGACCCCTTGGTCACTTAGAAATCAGAAGCAGCAGCAAACATCTCCTTCACCAATGGCTTACTAGAAGATTGAAATGTGCAAAGTTGCTTCTTGCCTTTTTCTCTTAATTCTAGGGTGGGAAATGTGGAATTCCAGAAGCATTTGGCCAATGCTCTTAGCCACATGGGGTGACTTTGGGGTTGTCCTGTGCAGAGACAGGAGTTGGACTGGATGATCCTTGGGGGTCCCTTCCAACTCAGGAGATTCTGTGATTCTGTGGATGTGGCTTATCAGACTGGATATTAGGAAGTATTTCTTCACTGAGAGGGTTATCAGGCATGGGAACTGGCTGCTCAGGGAGGTGGTGGAATCACCATCCCTGGAAGCGTTCAGAAAACGTGTAGTTGTGGTGCCTGGGGCCATGGTTTAGTGGTGAGCATGGGAGTGTTGGGTGGATGGTTGGCCCTGATGATCTTAGAGGTCTTTTCTTACCATAATGATTCTATGAAACACATGTGGTTGCAGGGGAAGAGGGATGCTCTGGCATCACAGGGGTGTGTTCTGAAGTCACAAGGATGCCACACTGCCTTTACCATGCCCTGCAGCCATGCACTGTTTGAAAGCAGCTGCTGAAGAACTTGCTCATATCCTTTGTAATCCAACAATAGCCTCATGAGCAACTGAAGGGCTATAAAAAGCCACTTTGAAATCAGATGGCCAAGCTTTGGGCCATCTCCAACAGATTGCTTTCAGGAGCCAAGCTTGGCCCAGAGCCCTTCTCTTGGCCTCTCTGAATGGTTTCAGCTGAGAGGTTGTATCAGTTGCTAATGCACCATAAATAAACAGCAGAGTAGAAACCTTGCTAGCAAAATACCAGGGGAACTCCTCATTTTAGGTTGTGCTGCTTGTCATGTTGTCCCTTGTGCATGACCCTGGTTGTCCCAGCAGATTTTTTCTCCATGAGGTAAGCTGGCTGGGCTAAATGGGCAGGCAAATAACTGCCTGGGCTCATAGGGTAGGTATTTTGTTGCTAGAAATGGTCAAAAAGTTGTGCAGTGAAAGTCACTGTTGGTTAGTGGGTGCAGGGATGGAGTTTAGCATGGTAGTGGGTATGTGGTGGTGGTAAATTGGTGCTAAATTGAAGCTGAAATGAAGATATTTAACATATATGAATAGTAAGAGAACTAAAAATAAAGCTTAAATTAAAGCTGTTCTGGATGATGTTTTGGGATGGAAGATCTGCAATATAAGAGAGAACAGAATCCCAGACTGGTTGGGGTTGGAAGGGACCTCTGGGGATCATCCAGTCCAACCCCCTGCTAAAGCAGGGGCACCCACAGCAGCTTGCCCAGGATCACCTCCAGCTGGCCTTGCAATCTCTCCACACAAGGAGACTCCACAGCCTCTCTGGACAGCCTGGGCCAGGGCTCCAACCCCCTCACACCAAACAAGGTTCTCCTCCTGCTCAGCTGCAACCTCCTGGCTTCCAGTTTGTGCCCAGTGCCCCTTGGGCTGTCCCTGGCCACCACTGAGCAGAGTCTGGCCCCAGCCTCTTGCCTTCTGTCCTTTAGCTCTTGCTGAGCCTTGAGCAGCTCCCCTGTGGGGCTGCTCTTCTCCAGGCTAAGCAGCCCCAGGGCTCTCAGCCTTTCCTCCTCCCCAGAGATGCTGCAGTGCCCTCAGCATCTTCCTAGCCTCTGCTGGACTCTCTCCAGTAGTTCCTTGTCTCTCTGCTTAAATGGCTAAGTCTGGATGGTTAAATCCAGAAGTACCCAGCCACTGAATTTGCATACACCGGGGAGAGCAGCATCCATTCCTGGGTCCATCACCCAAAATCAAATTCCAGAGACATAACAGGCAGGGTGGAGTTGGTGGTGGTGCATGTGCTATTACTTCAAATACCAGGGAAAAAGGGGAAAGGACAGGTTATTATTTCAAAGGTTATTATTTAAAGTAGCATGCCATGGAGGCTGTCATGCTGTCCTCCCCAGGAGGGGACAAGCCACCTGCCAGCCCCAGGATGCTCCCTGTGACTGCCAACAGGGGAATGAAGCCCAGGGATGTGACCTGTCAGGGAAGCCATGCTTGAATAACTTCAATAAAGACTCTGCCATGAGGATGTGTCCTGCTAGGGTCATGTGCTGGGACCCAAATTCCAGGTTGAATTATAATCCTGGGCCTGGGAGTGTACAGCAAACTCCAGCTGCTTCAAGCAGATACAGACCTGGAACCTCTCCTCATTAGAATAATGAGGATTGTTCTTGTTCTGTAATGACTTATTGTCTTGTTCTGCATTCCTTGTGCTGGGAAAACACAGCCTGGCTACACCAAAACCAGCCCTTCTCCTCTGTCTCCTGGTGTCCCTTGCAGCTACAGCTGCAGGTTTCAGTGTGGACATGAGCATGGTTTTGTGCCATGGTGGTGCTAGGCTGATGGTTGGACTTGGTAATCTTGGAGGTCTCTTCCAACCTGAATCATTCTGTGATTCTGTGACCAGGAGCTGCTTTCCTTAGGGCACCTGAAAGCTCCATGCAGCTTAGCATTTTGGGGCAATACATGCCAACAACAACAACCAGAAATAGGTAGGAACAAGAGAGGGGCTTGAACATGAACACCCAGCTGCAGAGGAGAGCTCTCAAACTCTTCCTTCCAGCTTCAAGCATGACCCAGAAACTCCTTGTTTCCAACCCAAGCTGTGTTTCAGAGCTCTCCAATCTGTTTTGCAGCCTTTCATCATCACAGTAGGATGGCTTGGTGCCCAGGTGAATGCTTTTCCAGGCCAGTTCCCATGTATTGACTGAGGACAGTTGAGAGTAGCTGGAGGAGTTTTTTTCTCCCCTCTTGGTTTCTGCAGTGCTGGCAGGGGACTCTGGGCTCCTGTCCCATCCCTCAGTGGTTTCAGTGGTACAATGGACTGTGGGTTCTGTTCCTTCCTGCTTGGAAGCAACTGCAGCCAGGCATAAGCAAACCCCAGATACCACCTTTGTGAGAAATTGTGGCCCTAAAATTCTCTTTGTCTTTAGCCCCTGAACTCCCATGGTTTAAAACACAAACACACTGGGATGCTCTTCATTGTAAATACCAGGGGTTTGAAATCATTCAGGCTGATTCTGGGCAGGAGAAAGGGAGAGTTTGGCTGTGAAAAGGAAACAGTTTGCCCAAGATCTCTTTCAAAAGTGAGTGCCTTCAACATAGGCTCTAAAATTTCCATTCAGGTATGTAAATAAATGGCTCTTGGACTGCTCCAAGTGAGCAGTGAAAGTGAGAAGACCTGGCTTGTTACCTAGGTGTCTAGGTCAGGGTTTACCTGCTGGTTAATATCCGTATTTATATTTGGGTTGTATTTATATGGGTATGGTACTAGGCTTTGTTGCAGGGTCTAGCAGTGCTTATATTTTTGTCTGAGTGGCTGTGTCTGAGAAATTCTGCCATGTTCCCTCTCCAGCCAGGGACTGTGTTTATTTCCAACAAGGAAAATGTTCTCACCTTGATTTTTAACCATTGAAAATCCACCCAGGGAGAGACCTTAACCATTGCTAGATCTTGTTCCTAGAGGAAGGATATGGATTTTTTTCTCTCCTTTTTTCCATCCTGCCTTTGTAAAAATGATCTATTTTTTTTCCCCCAGACATCAGGCATCCAGAGGAGCTCTCCCTTTTGAGGAAACCCAGAGATCCATCAAAGAAAAAAAAGAAGAAGTTGGATGACCAGTGTGAAGATGATGCCTTCGAGCTGGAGGGGCCCCTGATCACACCAGGGTCTGGTGAGCCAGGGCTTGCTTTCTGAGGATGGGCTTGCAAGGAGGCAAACAGATCACACAATGGGGAGGGGAGAGGAAGGAATGGCATAACACTAGCAGTCTGACCTGATTCCTTGAGGTCTGTGCAAGAAATGGATCCACAAATCATCCAGGGCTGCAGCACTCAGTCACGGTTGCACAGATGCATGCTTGAAGCTGTCACGCCTAGGAGGGGAGCAGAGCAACGCTAGGCTTCATGAAACAAACCAGAAACCACATGTGAGCTCTTCAACACTCAGATTGTGGTACTGAAAGGTTGTCTTATCCTCTAAAGAATGGAGTTGAATGGAAAACCATTCCTATGACCACATTCCAGGTGTGTTTTAGGCAGTGCCACTGCTCTACTCCTTATTTATGGCCCAGTTTTATTAATTGCATTAGTGTGCCATTATGTTAAGGGTATAGCTATGGATTGTAAGGCTAAAAACCCCTTTGATTGCTGAGGGGAATAGTTTGCCAGTCTGGCTTCCAGAACCAGAGCAGCATTGGGAAGAGAATTGCTAGTGGAGTAGCATCCCTGATGGAGTAACATCTTCCCCACAGGCAGCAGATTGATGCAGGGAGGTGTTTGCAAGCAGAGGGGTTTTTTTGGCTCTGCTCCATGGCTGCTGGAGATCTGGGGGTTGAAAGCAAATGGCAGGAGCTTACACCATGAAGTTGGGCAAGTGGCAGTAGTTCAGCCCAAATGGAGTTCTCAGTAGTAGGCAGCATGGATTCAGGAAGGGGAAATCGTGCTTGACCAATCTGTTAGGCTTCTGGGAGGGTGTGACTAGCTGGGTGGATGAGAGGAGAGCTGGGGATGTTGTCTACCAGAACCTCAGCAAGGCTTTGGACATTGTCTCCTGTAACATCCTCATGGGGAAGCTTAGGAAGTGTGGGTTAGATGAGTGGACACTGAGGTGGGTTAAGAACTGGCTGGAGGACCGAGTTCAGAGGGTTGTGGTGAGCAGTGCAGAGGCTAGCTGGAGCCCTGGAACTCATGGTGTTCCCCAGGGGTCAGTACTGGGTCCAGTCTTGTCCAACATCTTCATCAGTGACCTGGATAAAAGGACAGAGTGGGCACTCAGCAGTTTGCTGATGATCCAGCACTGGGAGGAGTGGCTGGCACCTGTCAGGCTGTGCTGCTATTCAGTGAAACCTGGGCAGGCTGAGAGCTGGGGGAGAGGAACCTCTTGAGGTTCAACAAGGGCAAGTGTAGAGTCCTGCACCTGGGGAGGAATAACCTCATGGAGCAGGGCAGGTTAGGGGTTGACCTGCTGGAAAGAAGCTCTGCAAAGAAGGACCTGGAAGTCCTGTAGGACAACAGGTTCACCATGAACCAGTAACATGTCCTTATGGCCAAGAAGGTCAATAGTGCATTAGGGAGAGTGTGACCAGCAAGTGAAGGGAGGTTCTCCTCCCCCTCTTCTCTGCTGTAGTGAGGCCATATCAGGGTCCAGTTCTGGGCTCCCCTGTTTGAGAGAGACAAGGAACTGCTGGAGAGAGTCCAGCAGAGGCTTCCAAGATGCTGAGGGCACTGCAGCATCTGTGGCAGGAGGAAAGGCTGAGAGCCCTGGGGCTGCTTAGCCTGGAGAAGAGCAGCCCCACAGGGGAGCTGCTCAAGGCTCAGCAAGAGCTAAAGGGCCAAGGGAGGCAAGAGGCTGGGGCCAGACTCTGCTCAGTGGTGGCCAGGGCCAGCCCAAGGGGCACTGGGCACAGACTGGAAGCCAGGAGGTTGCAGCTGAGCAGGAGGAGAAACTTGTTTGGTGTGATGGTGTTGAAGCCCTGGCCCAGGCTGCCCAGAGAGGCTGTGGAGTCTCCTTGTGTGGAGAGATTGCAAGGCCAGCTGGAGGTGATCCTGGGCAAGCTGCTGTGGGTGCCCCTGCTTTAGCAGGGGGTTGGACTAGATGATTCCCAGAGGTCCCTTCCAACCCCAACCAGTCTGGGATTCTGTGACTTGCAGAGAAAGCCTCAGCAGTGCATGCTGTCAGATGAGCAAGACATGTCTGACTGCCAGAGGTCTTGATTTTGAACCCAGCAATGAGGGAAGCAGTGCAGCTTTAATTAAAGAGAATATCTTGGAATTCAGTAAACTTGTATTCCTTGCTCTTCAATTCACTGAAGCACAAGTGAAGGTCATGCATTGTGGTTAATGCCACTGATGGCTCTGGGTTTGCAAGCAGAGAGGTTCTGGCTGTACAGGGCATGGACAAGGTTGATGATGTCCTGTAGCTGCTGTCCCCAAGTGATGTGCACCACAGGCTGCAGAACAGAACATCAGCACAGGAAAAAATACTCCTTCTTTTGCTGCAGTCTCCCTCTTCCTCCACTCAATGATGTAAAAATGCTTCTGGGCAAGTCCTCTCCCACTGCTGGCTCAGGGTTTTTTCCCTGCAGCAGGCAAGGCTCCAGGCAATTTTCATTTTCATTTAGCATTTTCATCTCCAAAAGTCTGTGATTAGCCTTCCCAAAAGTCAGCATTCCCAGAGAGCATTTCCATTAGATTAATAGGAAATACTTGACCTGCTTTGGGTGAAGTGTACACAAAAGGGAGGCTTTTATTTGAATTATTTATTGCTCTTTCAGCAAGTCACTTTGAACCCTCTTGCTGATCTTGCTTTCCTTGGGAATGGAATTCCTTTTGCTGCAGGTTTTAATGACTGCAGCTACTTGCCATGTGAAGGTGCCATTAGTTAAGGTTTTAAGCTGAAGAAACTGTGTCTAGCATTGTTCCAACTTGAGGTTGTGTGCTGAATGCTTCAAGAAAACCAGATAGATCTGCTTAGTTCAGTGCCTGGAGATATCATGGCCATGTTTTGTCCCTGAGCATCCCATAGCTGGCAAGGAAAGCACTGAGATGACTGCAGGCAGAGCTGTCAATACACCCCCAGCAGCTGTTGCCCAACACATTCCATTAGAAGACCTGTGCTCACTTGTTTACAAGTTAGCCAAACTTCTAGGTATTTTAGCTGGAACTTTCCATCCCTTTGCCTCCCTCAGGCACATTTTTGTAAGGGAAGCTGCTGCTGAGATGTTTCAGATGTTTGGAGAAGGTGATGAGGAGAAATCTGAGGGGAAACTTTGCTCCTCTGGAGCAGACACTTGAACAGAGGAATGTGAGGGGGATGGCCATGGGAAAACCTGTCTGATTTGGGGCAAGAAGTGGCTTTTGCTTTTGGTTTTGGTCCAGCTAATGCTCATCTCTTGTCTGCTTGAGCAACATGAAGGTTGAGGTTGGCACAGTTGTGAGGGCAGGTGGAGAGGAGGCAAGAGCATCTTTTGGGATGTGGTTTGTGGATGCTGATGGTGATTTATTGTCAGTCATTGTTGGACTGATCTGCTCCAGCATTCTAGTGGTCCTTGAGGAGAGCTCCTTATAAATTCATAGAATCCTAGAGACAAGTTGGAAGGGACCAGAAGGATCATGGAGTCCAACTCTCAAAGTCTTAAGGACCTGTTAAGTCAGCCCCAGCCCTTCTGATTGCAAGTGTGAAGCTTGAAGGTGGATATAAATCAGAGAATCCTAGACCTGTCAGAGTTGGAAGGGACCTTAAAGATCATCTAGTTCCAACCCCCCTGCCTGCCAGGGACACCTCCCACTAGAGCAGGTTGTCCACAGCCCCAGCCAGCCTGGCCTCCAAAGCTTCCAGGGATGGAGCTTCCACAGCCTCTCTGGGCAGCCTGTGCCAGTGTCTTTCCACCCTCACAGGGAAGAACTTCCTCCTGATATCCAATCTAAATCTCCCCTCCTCTAGCTTGCATCCATTCCCCCTAGTCCTATCACTACCTGACCTCCTCAAAAGTCCCTCCCCAGCTTTCTTGTAGCCCCCTTCAGATCCTGGAAGGCCACCAGAAGGGCTCCTTGGAGCCTTCTCTTCTGCAGCCTGAACAACCCCAACTCTCTCAGCCTGTCCTCATAGGAGGGGTGCTCCAGCCCTCTGATCATTGGTTACCATGGATATCTCCATCCCTTGGACCATTTCTGCTGCTTATTTCTCATGCCTAGTGCTGAGTCTGTCCTGATGGCAGGTCCTCATGGTGCTTACTGCTCCCCCAGATCTTTAATCCAGACTGGGCTGCTGGCAAAAGTAGCAGGAGCATTCAAAGCATCCTAGTGGTTTTCTTGCATCAGTGGTGACTGATGATGTTCACTTCTATTTTCCCACCCTGTCAGGCAGTTTAGAATCATGTTTTCTATGATTTGAAGCTTCCTAACCAAGATCTTGGCTGCTGTTGGTAGGATATTGCTGATTCAAACTGTTATTACTGCTCCTTGAGGTACCCGTCATAAACAATGAGTTTGCTCTTGTTTTGCTCTTAGATTTTTGCAGATGTTTAGCTCAGCTTTCTGTCATTTCTGGGGCATTCAGGGAGAAGAGATCACCTGGAGCTGGAGGGTGGCACAAGAAGATGGTTTAGGATGATGGTTTAGGTACAGAAAACCTGATTTGCAACATCTCAACCTTGCCATGTGCCACTTTCAACTGTTGAGTGCTTTTTTCTCCCTGTACTGGCCACACCTCAAATCCTGGGATCAGTTTGAGGCCAAGAAGGACATTGAGGTGCTGGAGTGTGTCCAGGGAAGGGCAAGAAAGGTGGGGAAGGGTCTAGAGCACAAGTGTTGTGAGGAGCAGCTGAGGGAGCTGGAGTTGTTTAGCCTGGAGAAGAGGAGGCTCAGGGGAGACCTCCTCACTCTCTACAGCTGCCTGAAAAGGGGTTTGAGTGAGGTGGGGGTCGGTCTCTTCTCCCAGAGAACAAATGATAGGACAAGAGGAAACAGCCTCAAGTTGTGCCAGGGGAGGTTTAGGTTGGACATGAGGAACAATTTCTTCCCTGGAAGTGTTGTCAAGGCCAGACCCAGGCTGCCCAGGGCAGTGGTGGAGTCACCATCCCTGGAGGGGTTTCAAAGCCCTGGAGATGTGGTGCTGGGGGCCATGGGTTAGTCATGAGCTGGCAGTGCTGGGTTATTGGTTTCACTTGATGATCTTAGAGGTCTCCTCCAACCAAAATGATGCTGTGATTCTCTGCCAATAGAGTTTGAGTGCCCTGGACTGTTCCTCTGAGCAGCAGGCTCATGATCTCAGAAGTCTTTCCCCAAGAGCCAGTTACTATTGATCCTTCTAGGCATTGGTGAGCAGAGCTGAGCTCCTTGCCCAGTGTAGATGTGCAGTGGAATTCCTGGCATTAGGATACAGTCATTGAACTCCTTTATTGGGAAAACCTGGAATTTATCTTCTTCAAGTCAAAATCAATGCTCCTGTGAAGTGAACAAGGACTACTTAGCCCTCAGCTCTTTTGGGCTGTGAGATACCAAGCTGGTTTCACTGTCTCTTCGGGTTGGTTTTTGTCTGTTTTGAGTCTGTAGAAGCTGCAAAGCTTTAAAAGGCCTGGGAGTAATGTGTGCTTCAGGATCAGTTCTGCACCAAATGACACCACTTGCTCAGCATATGAATACCCAGTTTGTTTGGCTGTCTCAGCAAGCTTCTCCATCCCTCAAATGCCACATTTCTGTGCCCACCTGGTTCATGCCACGGGAATACAAGAAGCGTGGAGTCCCTCGGGTTGCTTGGCCTGCAGAGTCCACCAGCACTGCTGCAAACACTCTTGTTTGGGTGGTTAAACCTCACCTGTGCTCTTCTGCCCTCTTCCCCAAATGCTCATTTTCAGCTTCTCTCCTTTCCTCCCCTCCCAGTGACTTTCTCTTGCCTTCTCACTTCCCTCCTTTCTTTCCCTCTCTATAGGCACCGATATTCTTTACATCGGCCCCGTCAAAGGTGAGCTCCACCTCAGTAGGACTTTTGCCCTCTGCCTCTGGTCTCTTTGGCTGCACCCTTAGTTTATTTTCCTGCTCCTCTCAAACTTTTGACTTCCAAAATCTTTAAGCAACAGGTAATGCTGGTAAGTTGGGGGCCGGTCGTGTCCCAGGTGCTGCAGAAACGCAGCGGGCAGGAGCCTCCTGGCATGGGAGAGCTGTTCCTCTTCCCCATGGATTATTGGGGCTGGAAGCAGTTTTCCATCAGTTTTACTCTTGGAGAAGAGCTAAGAGAAAGGGGCAGCTTTTCCTGGGAAAACAAGCAGTCTGTTGGTTTCCCATTGCAGAAGAAAAAAAAACAAACCCAAATGGTTAAAAAACAAAAGAAAAGGGAAGATGTTTTCATCCTCTGGCTTTGGGATTGTATCTGAGTTGACTTGGTTGGGAAGAAGGCAGGGCTTGGCCATCAACTAACTCCAACCTTTTATTCCTCTTGCTGCTAGGAAACATCTATTCCAGCCCAGGACTGTACAGCAAAACAATGACCCCGACCTACGACGCTCACGACGGCAGCCCCCTGTCACCCACCTCTGCCTGGTTTGGAGACAGTGCCTTATCCGAGGGCAACCCAGGCATCCTGGCTGTGAGCCAGCCTGTCACCTCCCCTGAATCCTTAGCCAAAATGTACAAGCCCCAGGCACTGCTTGATAAAGCCAAAATCAACCAAGGGTGAGTGAAGGAGTTGGGTTTCCTTGCTTTTTTTTTTGGTTTGGGTTTTTTTTCTTCTTCTTTTATTTGACTTCATTTGGTTTTCAAGGTGTGGTTTTTCAGTTCCATTCTTGGAAGCATTGTCATGTCTTCAGCAGAGCTTTCTCTGCCTGTGTTGTCCCCTGTTGGTAATTTGCAGGTGGTTGGATTCCTCTCGTTCTCTGATGGAGCAGGAGGTGAAAGAAAACGAAGCTTTGCTGCTCCGGTTCAAGTACTACAGTTTCTTTGACCTCAATCCAAAGGTATGGAACTGTTCCTTTCAGTTGCATCTTGCTGGCAAGGGCTTTGATGCTTAGGATGGATCTGGAACATGCTTTTGTGTTGGTAAATCCTCCACCATGTTGAAAAGCAGGCATAGAAACCTCCAGACCAGGTTTGTGTGCTCCCACATATCAGTTTGCTCATGGTTAGGTGTGGCTAGAGATGCTCTTGAGGTTACTCAGAGCCACTCTGCTGGGGTGGTAAGAGGCTTTTTTGGTCTGGGGTTGAAGTGTGGGGTTGAGATGAAAGATGGAAGTGGTTTATCTTCAGCTGGGCTCCTGCCTTTTCCAACTGGAGTGTGTGGTTTTGCTCTGTGCCCTAGTATGATGCCATCAGGATCAACCAGCTGTATGAGCAGTCCAAATGGGCTATTCTGCTGGAGGAGATTGAGTGCACAGAAGAAGAAATGATGATGTTTGCAGCACTGCAGGTAGGAGACAACCCAAGATGCTTACAAGTTTGGATTAAAGTTGATTTTGTAGCTTGGGCAGACTTCTTTGTTGATGATTATTGATTCCTTCCTGAAGGGAGGTTGGAGTGAGGTGGGGATTGGTCTCTTCTCCAAGGTAAGACGTGGTAGGGCAAGAGGAAATGGGCTCAGGTTGTGCCAGGGGAGGTTTAGGTTGGTTATTAGGAACATCTTCTTCCCCAAAAGGGTTGTCAAGGCCTGGCCCAGGCTGCCCAGGGCAGTGGAGGAGTCACCATCCCTGGAGGGGTTTCAAAGCCCTGGAGATGTGGTGCTGAGGGCCATGGTTTAGTGGTGACCTGGCAGTGTTGAGTCAGTGGTTGGACTTGATGAACTTAAAGGTGCCTTCCAACCAAAAGAACTCTGTGATTAACATGATAAGTTCATCTGCTCTCACTGATGTTTTAAGCCTCACCTTGTCTTTGGTGGGAGCTTAGACTTCTTATGCTGGTAGAAGTGGGATTGTTTCCCATCTCCTAATCCTCACTTCAGCTTCCTAGGTTATTTAAATACTGGCTGCTGATTATTTCTCATGAAAAGGAGCTTGGCCTTCTTTTACTAAACATGGTGTCCCTGCCAGGCAGGGGGGTTGGAACTAGATGATCTTTTAAGGTCCCTTCCAACCTGAGCCATTCTGGGATTCTCTCTTTATGTCTATCTTAATTTGTAGCTTTGCCCTTCATTATGAAAAAAACCCCAAGTACACTTAGGCTTCTGGCACCCTGCCCCCCCCAGACAGCTGGTGATCATCTGTGGCTTTCCCAGAACTATTTATTTATCTGTTCTCTAAAATCCTTGGTGTGATTTGGCATAAATACCACACCTGCTATTGACTGCTGGGAGATGGATGGCAGGCCATTTACTCCCTGTGGTCTGGCCTGCCTCCTCGCTGGAGGAGGCAGAAATAGCCCCATCAGGAGCAGGGTTGACTGCTCCTAGGCCTCTTCCTAGAAGAAAAGAAAAGAAGAAGAGTGGAAACAGAAAGAGAAGGACCAGAAGGACCTCAGCAAGCTGGAGAAATGAGCCAAAACAAACCTCATGAAATACAGCAAGGGAAGGAGTTCTTCCCTGGTAGGGTGGGGAGACACTGGAACAGGTTGTCCAGAGAGGTTGTGGAAGCTCCATCCCTGGAAGTCTTCAAGGCCAGGCTGGATGAAGCTCTGAGCAGCCTGATCTAGTGGAAGGTGTCCTTGCCCATGGCAAGAGGTTTGGGTTTGGATAATAGATCCCTTCCAACCCAAACCATTAAGTGCAAAGTCCTGCCCCTGAAGAGGAGCAACCCCAGGCACCAGCATATTCTGGGGCTCTCACAGCTGAAAAGCAGCTTGGCAGAAAAGGACCTTGGGGGTGCTGGTGGACACCAAGTTAAACATCAACCAGCAGTGTGGCCTTGGGGCAGGGAAGGGGAATGGGCAAAACATCGGCAGCAGGTGAAGGGAGGTGATCTTTCCCCTCTGCCCAGCACTGGTGAGGCCACAGCTAGAGTCCTAAGGCCAGTTCTGGGCTCCCCAGTGCACAAGAGATGTGGTCATAATGGGGGGAGTCCAGTGAAAGGCCACAGGGATGAGGAAGGTCTCTCCTGTGAGGAAAGGTCTGGAGAAGAGAAGACTCAGGGGGATCTGACTAGTGTATTAATTGTATTAAAAGGATCTTATTAATGCCTGGTGGGAAGCTGTGAAGGAGATAGAGCCAGGCTCTTCTCAGAGGCACTGCAAGGGGCAGTGTGCCCAAACTGAAACACAGGAGGTTCCATCTGAACATCAGGAAACAGGTTTTTTTACTCTGAGGGTGATCAAGCACTGACACAGGTTGCTTGGGAAGTTTGTGGAGTCTCCATCCTTGGAGATACTCCAAAGCCAACTGGGCAAAGTCCTGGACAACAGCCCTAGGTGTCCCTGCTTAAACAGGAGATAGGACCAGGTGACCTCCAGAGGTCACTTCTAAGCTCCACCAGTCTGTTATGCTATGAAAAGAGTAGTTCTGCCCTACAGGGTTCAGAGCAGCTCTTCAGGGTTCTTAGCACCAACTCTTGGGCTGAAAGCAGCTGAGCTGGTCATTTCCTGACTTAACTGCACTCAGGTCTCAGCACTTGCAGGCCTCAGTTGCCACAGAGGGTACAGCTCCAGTTATTATCTCCTCCAGTTCCCAGGCATGGCAGCTGTGTTGTGCTGAGCCTGTGGCATCCAGCAGGTGATAGAATCTCCTGAGTTGGAAAGAAGGGACCCCCAGGGATCATCCAGTCCAACTCTTGTCCCAATGCTTCTTGAATTCTGCCAGGCTTGATGCCATGACTGCTGCCCTGGGGATTCTGTGCCAGTGCTCCACCACCCTCTGGGGGGAAGAGCCTTTTCCTACTATCCAGCCTAACCCTCAGACCCCAGGAGCATCCCAGTGACATGCTGTGCCTTGCCTTTCAGTACCACATCAACAAGCTGTCCATCATGTCCTCAGAAAACCACCTGAACAACAGTGACAAGGAGGTGGATGAGGTGGATGCTGCCCTCTCTGATCTGGAAATCACCTTGGAAGGTGGCAAAACATCAACAATCCTGGTAAGGCTTCAGGCAGGTGGTGGCAGGGTGGCTTGCATGGCATCACAGAATGGCCCAGCTTGGAAGGGACCTTCCAGATCATCTAGTTCCAACCCCCCTGCCATGGGCAGGGACACCTTCCTCACCTTGCATGAGGCAGGAATAATCATCCCAAGCTGGGAATTTTTCCAGCCATCAACCTTTTTTTTCCTTTCCTTCCTCTCCCCTCTCTTTTTTTTCCCCTATTTCTACTCTTACAGCATGAGGAGGTTGCCCACAGCCCAGTGGAGCAACACAAAACACAGACACCCCCCCCACCAAGAGTATTGCTGTGGTTGGAGGGAGTCTCCAACATGGGCACAGCAGCAAGCTGGAGCTATACTCTGAGCCCAAAGTGATGTCAAAACCTCTTGGAGCACAAGCAGCTGTTGAACCAAAGGTTCAAATTGAAGCTGGAAGACAAACTTCTAGTGTTTGGGTATCAAACTTCTGGGTTTTGGGTGTCAAACTTCTGGGTTTTGGGGTGTTTGCAGTTAATTTAGCAGAGAGAGTTCAGCCTGTCCCACACACCCAGCTCTGCACTGCTGCAGGAATCCAGTGTATTCCTGCTGGGACCAGAAGACTCAGTGGTGTTGGAGAAGTCCTGGAGGAGCCAGGATCTTAACTGAACTCTCTCCTTGCACCCAGCAACCTTCCTGCTGAGAACTGAATTCAGATGAATTTGATTTTTTCCTTCTTGCTCCTGAATTTCCACCAAAATACTGAATTCTTCACACTGAGGTTTCCCTTCCACCATTCCTAATTCATCACAGAGTTTTACAGCACACATGAAACAGCTGCTGCAAGCTTCAGAAATCACTTACACTTCTGAAACCCTCTTTTTATTAGACTAGGTTGTAGCCTGGAGTGGACTGGGACTGGATTTCAGGATATATTGGGGTTTTTTTCAGCCTCTCTACTGTTTTAACCCTGGTTTTCCACTTTTCAGAATGGAAAGGCCAAGAATTCAACTGCAGGAAAGAAAGAGAAGGACTAAGTCCACTCAGACTTAGCACAGCACAACTCTTTTCCCAGGCACTTTGCACATTGAAACCAGCTCAGAGTTTTCATTTGAAGTCCTTTCAAACCCTACAAGCCCTGACATCTTCCCAGTCTTCCCCATCATCGAATAGTTTTAGTTTTAAGTGCTTCTGGAGGGTCTTTCTGCAGTTCCCATCCATCCTTAGCCTCTCTTATGAGCACTAAGAACAGCAGAGCTTGATGACATTAACTCTCCAGCCACATCAGGGAGCTCAGGGCTGCATCCCTGCCACAGAAACAATGACAAGCTTTTAGCATCAGATCTTTCCTTATTGCTTTGCACAAAACCCCACCAAAAAGCAGATCTGAAACACACTTCTGAGGCCAGACCCTGCCAGATAGGAGTGAAGATGACAGTGAGTCAGCAGCAAACCTCCTCAGGGCTGCCTTGCAGGAGCCATTTCCAGCTGCAGGCAGTAATTGGATTGGGATAATGGGCAATTACTGGATTGTTTGTTTAGATTCTGCAGGGTTTTTTTCTTTCCCTCCATGGTATCTATAAACATTGCTCACTGCAGATGGGAAGTGAACTCTTTTGCTGCTGTTGGAGCTTTCTCTGTCCTTCACAAACCCTTTCATCCAAGCTGGTGGGAAATGCAGGAGCCGACCCTGGCTGTTTTGCTCCTCCAAACTCTGAAGATAAACTCAATATGAGGAGGGGAAAAAAAGAGGCTTTTTAGACTGTCAGCAAGCAGTCCTCTGTGGAGGTGCAGAGCAGCATCTTTGAAGCAGAAGGAAATAACTTCAGGGAGGAGAAAAAATCCCTGTGGGAAGAGGAGGTGGCGTGAGCACCGGTGACCTCGCAGGGGGGAATTGGCTCCAGCAGCAGCAGGAGTTCCTCAGAGCAAAAGCAAGCCTTGGCCTCTGCTTCCCAAACCTCTGAGAGAGGTTTTTCTCCACTTGCTTCTCCCATGAGCAGCACTTTCCTGCCTTCTGAGCTGCCCAGTGTTGGCTGGCCTCCTTTAATGAGCAGAGGGCTGGAGCACCTCTGCTACGAGCACAGGCTGAGAGAGTTGGGGTTGTTCAGGCTGCAGAAGAGAAGGCTCCAAGGAGACCTTCTGGTGGCCTTCCAGGATCTGAAGGGGGCTACAAGAAAGCTGGGGAGGGACTTTTTAGGAGGTCAGGTAGTGATAGGACTAGGGGGAATGGATGCAAGCTAGAGGAGGGGAGATTTAGATTGGATATTAGGAGGAAGTTCTTCCCTGTGAGGGTCTGGAGACACTGGAACAGGTTGCCCAGAGAGGCTGTGGCAGCTCCATCCCTGGAAGCTTTGGAGGCCAGGCTGGCTGGGGCTGTGGGCAAGCTGCTCTAGTAGGAGGTGTCCCTGGCAGGCAGGAGGGTTGGAACTAGATGATGTTGAAGGTCCCTTCCAACTCTGGCAAGTCTAGGATTCTCTGAAGCTGCCACCAGCTTCCTTCCCTATGCATCTCCTCCCTCCCAGCCCTGCCGCCCCAGTGATCATCTTTTCTTTTCAGGGTGACATCACTTCCATCCCAGAACTTGCTGACTACATCAAAGTCTTCAAGTAAGTGCTGCTGGGAAGTGAAACTGGTCATGGCTGTGAAGAATGAGTGGGCCTACCACTTCAGAGCCTTTTTTGGTTTTAAAGCTCCTGCCTTAAGATCTTGCTGCACACCCCTAGGGAATCTGGTGTGAAATGCCACCACAGCTCAGCATCTGGGCTCTGGTACTCTTAGCACAGTTTGCTTCTCTATCCTGTAGCTCAAGCACTAAGTATTTCACACTAGTGGGAATATTTGGTGCTGAAGTTGATTGGTTCTTAACTATAATAAGGCTCCAGGGAGACCTTCTTGCAGGACTTGGAAGTCTGAAAGAAGAAAGCTGGGGACAGACTTTTCAGCAGAGCCTAGTGGGACAGGACAAGGGCTGATGGTTTGAAACTAAAAGAGGAGAGGTTTAGACTAGATAGAAGACATTTTTGATGCTGAGGGTGGTGAGAGCCTGTCCCAGGTTGCCCAGAGAGGTGGGAGATGTCCCATCCTTGGAACCATTGCAGCTCAGGTTGTCTGGGGCTGTGAGCAACTTGCTCTTGTTGCAGATGTCCCTGCTGACTGCAGGGGATTGGACTTAATGCCCAGGAGATAATCAAGGAGATTCCTCAAGCTAGGAATGAAACCTAGAAGCCTTGCACCACTACTTCTCCTGGTTTACAAGAGGCTGACTGAATTATAAACAGCCTAATCCCAGCCTAGCAGCCCTCTCCTTGCCAAAAGGAGCAGGTTAAGCTGACTCTGCTCCTCTTCCAGCTCACTCAGGATTTAGGGGTTGTTTGAATTTTACTCTGACTTGGATGATGTTACATGGAAGCCAGGAACAGGCAGTGTCTGGCCTTTGAGTAACATCTTGGCAGCCACAATGGTCTTTTAGAGTTTATTGCCTGCTGCAGTGAGGGTTACAGTGAAAGCTCTGGAAACTGGAATTAATGAGAAGAATATAGAAGGAAAACTGTAGGCAGCAAAATGGCTCTGGATCAAGCCTTTGTTTTACTGATTGGTTGGTTCTGGAGCTAAAACCTAGGACTTCTCTTCAGCAAAACTCTTTTCTTCCTCTCCAGAGGTGAAGGAAGAAGGGCTTGGTGTCCATCTAGGCTTGTGGTCTGGCTTATCTGGGGCAAAGCTGCAGGGCTGCAGCCTGTGCCCTGCATCTGAATGGGCTTTTTCTCCACCCTTTCCCAACCCAACCAACCAAAAACTGGCTCTGTCCTTTGATCTGTCATTTGCCAATAAAACCAAGCACACTCAGGGAGCTAATGGGATGCACCCTTTGGTGGGGGAGGAGATGGAGCAGAGAGAAGCTGCTGCTTCCTCACCCAATGCAAGCCCTGAATCCCAAGGTTGGGATTTGAGGCTGTCCTGCTCCAGTGGGGAAGCACAGAATTGCTGGTTGCTCCTAAAAAATGAGGGCCAGGTAGAATTTTACTGTCAGAAACCCAACATAGATGCTGCAGTGTTAGGAGCTGCTCCTCTTGTCACACTTGAGAACTGGGGAGGAGCTGCAGTGTCTATCCTGAGATGTGTAGGTCATTTATACATGTCCCTTTACATGCCTGGTGTTGCTGTAGAGACTCAGGATGTTTCTCTCTCTCCTGCCAGTCAAAATGCCCTGCTTGCAATTTAAAGGAGTCCCCAAAACCCCTCCAGACAGTAAAAATGGATTAAAACAGCTTGAAAGAAAGATGTGAAGTGAAGGATGGAAGACTCTGCATGTGCAGGATGGTTTGAGTGGAGGTTGATGACCTCTTCTGGAGTGGGAGCTGGCATTCAAAGGAAATGATGGTTGTAAAGTTGGCACAGGGCAGGGCTGTGTGTGCCAGGGCTTTAGGAGGAGGAAAACCAGCAGAGGCAGAAAGAGGCTCCTGGAGCAGCCCCCAGCTTGCTTTGGCTTGGAAATGAAAGTGCAGAACCCCAAGGACAAGCAATTGGGGCCATCACATCTCTGATCCTTAGAGGTTGAAGCTTGCACTGCTCTTTCTGGGCTGAGGATGTGAGCAATGCATTGCAGGGAGAGGCTGCAGGTAGAGCCTTGGAATAAGGTGTAGAAATTAGGAGGGGTTAAGAAACAATCAGAAAGCTGCAGCTCCACAAAGGTCCTGGGCTCGTGGTGGGATGAGCAAGGCTCAGAGTGCCACCATGCCAGGTGGTGCTTTGCTTTATGGGCTGGCAGGGCCATCAGTTTTTCTGCAGAGTCAAACAAAATCCATGTTTTCCATAGGAAAGAGGTGAAGCTTCTTTGATCTGGAGTAGTTCAAGTGGACTCCTGCAGGTGCCTGACTCAGAAGACTCTTGGAAGTCCTGCTTCCTTCCAGAGCTTGAGCAAAGAGGGTGTAGGGTAGTGTGGCAGGTGAAGAGACAGTTTTGGCAGGGGTTTCTCTAGGTGTCTCTAGTTTTGTTCTACACTTCTCCACCTCCCCTCAATTTGCCTCAAATCAGTGGAACCCCCATGGGATTGAAAAGGCCAAACTTGCAGTTGCAGCTCAATCTCTTGAGCCAAGTGAAGGGATGGTGAGCAGTGACTGAGCCTCCCAGGCAGGGACTCTCCTGGGGCTGAGCACACCCCAGGCTGCTGACACCCCAAGTTTTCTAGGATGAAATGGGTCTCCCAGTTGATTTAGGAGCTTAAACTGAATGTAATGTCCCTCACCCTGTCTGGCAGGCCCAAGAAGCTGACATTGAAGGGCTACAAGCCATACTGGTGCACCTTTAAAGATACCTCTATCTCCTGCTATAAAAGCAAAGAGGAATCCAACGGGACTCCTGCCCACCAGATGAACCTGAGAGGTAAGAGAAGATGACACCAAACTGAGTGGTGCTGTTGACATGCCTGAGGGACAGGATGCCATCCAGAGGGACCTGGGCAAACTCCAGAAGTAGCTCCATGTGAACCTCATGAGGCCAAGTGCAAGGCCCTGCAACTGGCTTGGGGTGACTGCTGGTATCAACACAACATGACCAGCAGGTTGAGGGAGGGGATTCTGTCCTTTTGTTCTGCTCTGGGGAGACCTCTGGGGCCAGCTCTGGAGTCCTCAGCACAGCACAGACATGGACCTGGTGGTGCAGGGCCAGAGGAGGCTACAGAAATGATCTGAGTGCTGGAAGCTCTCTGCTGTGAGGCCAGGCTGAGAGAGTTGGGGTTGTTGAGCCTGATCTCCAGGGTGACCTTACTGCAGCCTTGCAAGACTTCAAGGGGCCTAGAAGAAAGATGAGGACAGAGTTTTTAGCAGGGCCTGTAGGGACAGGACAAGGACTGATGGTTTGAAACTAAAAGAGGAGATTTAGACTAGAGAGAAGGAAGAAATTTTTGACCCTGAGGGTGGTGAGAGCCTGTTCCAGGTTGCCCAGAGAGGTGGGAGATGTCCCATCCCTGGAACCATTGCAGCTCAGGTTGTTTGGGGCTGTGAGCAACCTGCTGTAGTCACAGATGTCCCTGCTGACTTCTAAGTGTCCCTTCCAACCCAAACCATTCCATGATGCTATGATTTTATTCCAGTAATAGGCTGTTCCTCTTGTGATTTGTTCTCCCTCTGCTTTATCTGCTCTCCATGCCATCCTGGGCTTGGGTAACTAACTTAGAGAGTGAAGGTGACTGGCTTTAACAGCATGGCAAATACTCAGACTCCTAGAAAGTGAGTACCTGGTAGCTGTGACCCTAGGAGCAGCTCTGCCAGCTCCCCAGTACCAGGAGGTGACAACTTGCTATTGTCATTGCTATCCAAGAGAGTTGACCTAACTCAAATGGCAGAGAATAAATTTGAGCCCATGCTGCACTGGAGAGAAGAGACCTTTCTCTTCTCCACTGCCTTTAATCTTGTTTCCTCCTCTCCCTGGTGCTGCTTGGGGGCAGCCTGACTTCAGCCCTCCCTGCACCTGAGGTTTGAACAGTGCCCGATGCCTTTTCTTAGGTCAAGTCAAACCTTCCTGTTCCAGAAGAGCAGAGACCTCTTTTGTTTGCCCATGGAGAAAGGAGCAGATGTGATGCCAAGTGACCTGGGGTTGCAGGCAGAGCAAAGCCCAGCCTTGCAGGGCCTTTTTGGGAGCTTTTGACATAGCTGCTGTGACGACACTGGGGAAGAATCCTGGGGGCGGTGTTGAAGCTGTGCCCGAGCTGCCTTGGCTAGGTCACTTCATCACCCCTTGGTGTTTAGACAACCACTTGTAATTCTCTCCAGACACCACAAATGAGATGCTCACACCTCCCCACTGACTGTAGCAGCCACTTTGCCCAGCCAAAATAACATAGAGGGGTTTCAGAGGGAGAGTTAGCACCCAGCCAGCCACCTTCTCCTCCCCTTTCATGAAGGTTTGGGGGGTGTGGGGTGTCTGCCAGCCATTGGGTCCATTCTTGAGGCCAGAGAGGACCTATGAGATGAATCCCTCAAGCTTCTGTAATCTTTCAGAACAGGTCTTGCTTTTTTCCTCCTTTTTTTTGTTGTTGTCAAGTGGAAAGAGAGACATCTGAGCTGGTCCTTGTCCCTTCATCCCATCAGAGATGTGGTGTGAGATCTTTGCATGCTACTGGACACCTGCTAGTGGGAAAGTTTTGCCTGTTCTTTGCCTGTTTTGGGTTTTTTTTCCCCTCTTTGGAAAGCATAGTTCTTCACATCCCTGTTAAACTCTGTCTCTCTCATTGCAGGATGTGAAGTTACCCCTGATGTGAACATCTCTGGTCAGAAGTTTAACATCAAACTTCTGATTCCAGTGGCAGAGGGGATGAATGAAATCTGGCTTCGTTGTGATAATGTAAGTTTATCACTTGCACTGGTTGTCTCTTCACCCCCTGGCCAGCATCAGCTCCTGCTTGGATGTGCCATGTTTAGCAATAGGACAAGAGGAACCAGCCTTAGGTTGCACCAAGGGAGGTTTAGGTTGGATGTTAGGAACAGTTTCTTCCCTGAAAGGCTTGTGAAGCATTGGCACAGGCTGTCCTGAGCAGTTATGGAGTCACCATCCCTGGAGGGCTTCAAGAAACACAGAGCTAGACTAGATATCAGGAAGAATTTCTTCCCAGAAAGAGTTGTCAGACCTTGGCCCAGGCTGCCCAGGGAGGTGGTGGAGTCACAGTCCCTGGAGGGGTTTCAAAAGCATCTAGATGTGGTACCTAGGGACTTGGGTTAGTCTTAGGGCCATGGTTTTAGGTGACAGTGCTAGGCTGATGGTTGGACTGGATGATCTTGGAGGTCAGTTCCAACCTTGCTAATTCTGTGACTCTGTGATATGGCACTTTGCAGCCTGGATTAGGGGCATGGAGATGGTAAGTTGATGATTGAACTTGAGGATCTTAAGAGTTCCTGTCCAGCCTTAATGTCCTATGGTTCTGTGTGTCTGATCTAGCTGTTCAGAGCACACATGAACTTGGAATAGAAAATCAGTCCCTGCTCTTCCTTGGCTTTGTCCCATGGTTGTAGTCTAGCCCTTGGCTGGGTTTCTACCACCTTCTGTGTATGTTTGATTCTCCTGGGGGTTGCAGAGGAGATAAAGGTCTCTGTTTTGGGGGGCAGGAGACACAGTACGCCAGCTGGATGGCCGCCTGCCGCCTGGCCTCCAAAGGCAAGACCATGGCTGACAGCTCCTATGGCATGGAAGTACAGAACATCCTCTCCTTCCTGAAGATGCAACATCTGAACCCAGACCCTCAGTTGATCCCAGAACAAATCAACACTGACATTAACCCTGAGTGTCTGGTGTCTCCTCGCTACCTGAAGAAGTACAAGAACAAGCAGGTAGGTGCTCGGCCACGCTCTCGGCAGGGTGCTGCTGGTGGTGGTGTTGTTGCTGGGGACCAGGCTGACCATGCACTGCTGGTAGCCACTGTCTGAACACCATGTGTCTTGGAGGATGGCACTAAGAGGTGGTGGTTTGGATCCAGCACCTGGGGATGGCACCCATGGCCTCAGTTACACTGGTGCACTGACACAGCCTCAGCAGCAGGGAACCTTCTCGTCAAGATACATTTAAAACTCAGCCACATTTCTTTGAAATACAGTTTGGGAATGGGTTTTGCTCCTGCTGATACTGAGGATGCTGGAGTAAAAGCATGGATCAGCTACCTCCATCTCTCCCTGAGCAAGTGATGAGATGAAATCAATCCCTGGTGCTGGGATTAAAACTCCTTCCCTTGCACAGAGCCCAGGCAGATATCCTCAGGATCAGCAGAGCTGCAGTTGCTTGCAGTGCTTTTTATCCACGACTTGGCTGCAGTGTGGTTTGCATATTTCTCTCTTTGCTTCTCCACTATTTCCAAATGCCAGTCCTTGAAACATGGCTTCATTTGGAGCTGCTCTGACTTGTGCTTGAACTCCACACTACATTCAGTCTGTGCATGACAGGGCTGAACTGTTCTGTGCTGCAAAGAAATGCATGACCCTTTCTGAAAGACATTCTGTGTCAGGACAGTGGCAGAAAGAAGGAAGGCATTGCCCTGTGGCCTTTCAGTCACTGAAATCATTCAGCCTGGGTGCCTGGGGGTAGCTGGGGCTAGATAGGAGTTCTCCAAACCCAGAAGAAGGCTGCAAGTCAGAGCAGCAGGAAAAAGAGAACTTTTTATTGGCACAGCACGATGATTTCCTGGCAGTGGAGTTATGTTTTATATAGCCCTTATTATTCTTCTGAATAAGTCCTTATATCCACTTGGATGGAGGAGAGGCTGGATAAATAGACCCTTGGAACATATAGAATACCTTCTAGGCTTGAACTCAGTAAAAGAGAGGCACCTGGAAAAATAAGAGCTTGCAGAACTTGCTTACCATGCAGGTATCCTCCTTGTAAAAATAACCTCAGCTGAACCATGGGGACAGGCAGGAGCCCTCACCTTGCTCCAAGCCAGGCTGGTGGCCATGAGGTCCCCTCTAGACATCAACTAATAGAGCAGATCAAGGCCTTTCCTTTATGGCCAGAGGCAGAGCTTGCAGAAGCAGATATTTGCCAGCTGCACTGAGGGATGGAGGCTGCAGGAATGCAAGGAATTCGGCTGCAAGGATCCCTCTGCGCCCCAACACAGGGGAAGGAGGAGGAGGAGGAGGAGGTCATGCAGCCCACAAACAGTGCTGAAATGGGAACTGGCAGAGAGCCTTGCTGGAGGATTTATAGAGGTGCTTGGTCCCACAGCAGCCCCAGGCCTACTCAGTTGCTGGTTGTCTCCACGTGCCCTTGTAACAGCACTGGGTTGGCAGGTTGGGTTTGAGGAGCACCAAATCCTAAAGATCAAAGAGAAGCCAACTCAGAAGTGTAGTCACAGCTCTCAGATGTCTTGCTGGGCTTCCATGTCACACTAGTGTCCAGATGCATCCCCAGCTGATGTTATCCTCCAGTCACTTGTTACCCCAAGCAGCATCCCCATCACATCTCCTCATAGCTCCACTAAAAGGAGCTATTGAGAGCTGTGGAGCTTCCTCTGGAGTTTCGTGCAGGGACATGGGGAGGAGTGTGAGAATACAAGTTCTCCTCTCAGCTGCCAGCTTCCCCCTCCCCTTCATCCACCAGCAGGACCAAAAGCATCTCTACAGAATGCTGGCCAGCCAGGACCATGGTGGTGCCCAGGCAGGGCTGGCACAAGGAGCAAATCTCGCTTGTCCCTAACCTTCACCTTGGCTGCTTTTCCACCTCAGAAATTGTGCATGTGGTTTTGGTTTGGTTTTGGTTGTTTTTTTTTTTTTTGCTTGAACTTTGGTTTGCAGTTAATTTACACTTTTTTTTTTCTTTGCTTTGTTGCCATATTTCTGATTGCTCTTTTGTTTTTCTTTCTGCCTCCTGTTTTGTTTGTTTGTTTGTTTTTCTTTCGCCTTTGCCATCTCCAGCCAGGCTATGTAAGAGACTTGGTAAGTGACAGCAACAAGAAAACTCAGATACATTTAAGATAAACCTTAAAGTAGTCTTAAAAGCCCTGTGGTTTGGAGAACAGCAATGAAAAAAACCCTAAAGTTACTCCCCCAGCCCCCCTACCCCTGGAGAAACTTGGGCCCTGTTTGGTTATTACACTGATCCCCAGGGATTTCTGCTGTGAAATGGAAACCCTACACCAGAAATTTGCCCTGCTGTTTGCTCACATCCTGCCTCTGAACCTAAGCAAGCCTGAGTGGCTCTTTGCCTCCAGACACCACAGATCTATATTTGCTTTCCTAAGGCTGGAGACAGGAAGCAAAAAGCAGCTCCACGTTTAACCAGCTGTGCTCTCAGCCTTGGAGCAGTGGGAGCTGAAATGAGGGTAGCAATTCTGGCTGCTCTGTGTTGTTTATTACCTATCTTGGCTCCTAAACTCCTCCCAAATCATTCCCCCTTGGTGTGATGGTGAAGTTGCCACCACTGAACCTTCTGACTTCAAGCTGCTTTGTCTTGCTGCCCGCAGATCACGGCACGCATCCTGGAGGCCCACCAGAACGTGGCTCAGATGAGCCTCATCGAGGCAAAGATGAGGTTTATTCAAGCCTGGCAGTCACTGCCAGAGTTTGGCATCACCCATTTCATTGCCAGGTTGGTGGGGCAGGGCAGGAGGAGGACTCAGGAAAAATGTCTACCCTGAAAGAGTTGTTAGGCATTGGCCCAGGCTGCTTAGGGAGGTGGTGGAGTCACAGCCCCTGGAGGGGTTGGAAAAACATCTAGGTGTGGTGCTGAGGGGCTTGGGTTAGTCTGGGGGACATGGGTTTAGGTGATGGTGCTAGGTTGATGGTTGGACTGGATGAGCTTGAAGGTCAGTTCCAACCTTGGTTAATTCTGTGAGTTCCAGCAAGGAGCAGGCAGAATCCATTCAATGTGCAGCTGGGGGAGTTCCACTGGAGCTGAAGTGAAAAGCATTAATTGTATTGACTTAGAAAACTGCTTTTATAAGTGACTTTGGCTGCTGAATTCCACGTTCTCATGTGCTGTGGGTGTGCATTGGAGAGACCTTCTCACTGGCTACAACTGCCTGAAGGGAGGTTGGAGTGAGGTGGGGGTTGGTCTCTTCTCCCAGGGAACAAGAGGAAACAGCCTTAAGTTGTGCCAGGGGAGGTTTAGGTTGGACATGAGGAACAATTTCTTCCCCAGAAGGGTTGTCAAGGCCTGGCCCATGCTGCCCAGGGCAGGGGTGGACTCACCATCCCTGGAGGGGTTTGAAAGCCACGAAGATGTGTCGCTGAGGGCCATGGGTTAGTGGTGACTTGGCAGTGTTGGGTTAATAGTTGGACTTGATGATCTTTGAGATCTTTTCCAACCTTAGTGATTGTCTGCTTTCTCTATCCCCTGCTGTGTGCCAGGTTCCAGGGGGGCAAGAAGGAGGAGCTGATTGGCATCGCCTACAACCGCCTGATCCGCATGGACGCCAGCACGGGCGACGCCCTCAAGACCTGGCGCTTCAGCAACATGAAGCAGTGGAACGTCAACTGGGAGATCAAAATGGTCAGCTGGTGCTTTCCCTCCCCCCCTCAGCCACTTCCCCACAGGGTGTTACAGGAGGGGTTTTAGTGAAGTACAGCTCTCAGGCTGGATCCTAACCAGGAACAGAAGTGGACTTGGGCCTTGGCCATCCTAGAACCCAGGAGGTTGCAGCTGCACGTGAATTAAAACATGTTTGGTGTGAGGGTGTTGGAGGCCTGGCCCAGGCTGCCCAGAGAGGCTGTGGAGTCTCCTTGTGTGGAGAGATTCCAAGGCCAGCTGGAGGTGATCCTGGGCAAGCTGCTGTGGGTGCCCCTGCTTTAGCAGGGGGTTGGACTGGATGATCCCCAGAGGTCCCTTCCAACCCCTGCCAGTCTGGGATTCTGTAATGAAAGGCAACAGTGGAGCCTTCACTAGGCTCCAGGATGAGCTATTTCCCAACCTTTCCATTTGGATGCACAGACTTTTTGTGCTCCTTCTCCACAGAACCCCTAATTAATATTGCCAGGGATCCATGAGGGTTGTTCTGCTGTGGTTTGCAGCTCATTGAGAGTTGCTGGAGTAATTATTCAGCTTCCCCTTTGCCTCTGAGGCTTTGTTTTCACCCAGTTGCAAGCCTCAATATCCCAATTATTCAGCTTGGCTACTCTGGTGGGAATCCCCCTCCCTCCCACAGAGCTGTCAGTGATGAGGAGGGACAACAAAATAACAGACTTCAATAAATGGACAGGCTATGGAGTCACTCCAAAACGAGCTCCCCCAGCCCCCATAAGGCATTTCTACCTCCAGACTTCAACTTAGAAACTCAGGATATGCTCACAGGGAAAACTGGAAAGAAATCCCAACCCTAGGCAGGTCTGTGCTCCTGAAGCAAAGATGCCAACACATGCTCAGCACCGAGGTGCAAACACACTAATTAGCACTGAGTCATGGGAGGATGAAAGCCAAATCATAATTTAAATATATAAGGAGGCAAAAATTAATGCATCTAAATATTTGAACAACCATCAAAGAATCATACAAGCTCTCAGGCAGGCTGGAAAACTGCCCAGGGGAAAAGGACCTGGGGGTGTTGGTTGACAGCAGCTGAAGATGAGGCAGCAGTGAGCCCAGGTGGCCAAGAAGGCCAAGAGCATCCTGGCTGGGATCAGCACTAGTGGGGCAGCAGGACTAGGGCAGGGATTGGCCTCCTGGCCTGGGCACTGGGGAGACCACAGCTCCAATCCTGGGTTCAGTTTTGGGCTCCTCACTCTCTCCAAGAAGGACACTGAGGTGCTGGAGTGTGTCCAGAGAAGGGCAGTAAAGCTGGTGAAGGGTCAAGGGCACAAGTGTGAGGAGTGGCTCAGGAAACTGGGATGGTTTAGTGCTGAGAAGAAGAGGCCCAGGGGAGACCTTGGCCTCCACATCTCTCTGAAAGAAGGTTGTGGTAAGATGTGGGTTGGTTTCTTCTCTCAGGTAACAAGAGGAAATGGTCTGAAGTTACACCAGGGGAGGCCAGGTTGGACATTAGGAACAATTTCTTCCCTGAAAGAGTGGTTGGGCATTGGCCCAGGCTGCCCAGGGCAGTGGTGGAGTCACCATCCCTAGAAGTGGTCAAAAAACCATGGAGATGTGGCTCTGCATGACATGGGTTGGTGGCACAGTGGTGTTAGGTCCATGCTTGGACTTGTTGAGCTTAGAGATCTTTTCCAACCTCAGTGCTGCTCTGCTTCCAAGCTGGAAATTGAGTCCATTTCCATCCCCAGCTTTGGCTTAGGCACCACAAGAGACTGAAAGAGTGGTTAGATATTGGAATAGGCTGCCCAGGGAGGTGGTGGAGTCACCATCCCTGGAGGTTTTTAAGAAGAGGATAGATGTGTTTCTTCAGGGGATGATTTAGGGGTAAGAGTAGTGTAGGTCTATCGGTTGGACTAGATGATCTTGAGGGTCCTTTCCAACCCTAAGGATGATTCTGTGATCTGAAAGGAGCAGAAAAGAAAAGGAAGGCAACAAGGAAGAGCATGTAGCAGTGTGAGCTCCTCAGGGAGAGGCTAGGGAGGTTGACCTCTGTGTTTTGTCCCTGCAGGTGACAGTGGAGTTCGCAGACGACGTGCGGGTCTCCTTCATCTGCACGGAGGTCGACTGCAAGGTGGTGCACGAGTTCATTGGTGGCTACATCTTCTTATCCACACGAGCCAAAGACCAGAATGAGAGTTTGGATGAGGAGATGTTCTACAAACTGACCAGTGGTTGGGTCTGAAGGCCCTCCTTACCCCCCCATGGTACTGGACCACCACCAGGAGACACCCACCCCCCCCCCACCTCCTCCTCCTCCTCCTCCTCATGGTCATCTTCATATTTAACAATCCAAAGCTGTTTCATTGAGATATGCTGCTTAATAAACAGTAAGCTTGAAATGTTATCATCTTTAGTTTTATCCTCATGAATGTTGGGTTTGGCATTACCAGAGCAGTTATCTGTGGGCACTAATGAGCACTTGTCTTCATTGGCTATCATGAGACTGTGCCTGGGCCAGGTGACACTGTACCTGGGCCAGGTGCCCTCCACCGCTGGCCTTCAGCTGCAGGAGCTGCTGGGCAGAGCAAGAGGAGCTTCTGACTGACAAGAAACCAGCCACTTTCCTCAGAGAACTCTTGTAAAGCCATGGCAGGGCTTGACCTAGATGAAGTCTGCTGAACACAGGAGTGTTTGCTTGCTTGAGTTTTATGGGTGTGGGGGTTATTTTATGCTGGACATTTGACCTCTCCTGAAGTCATCCTCCCCATCTCTCTCCTTTCACACTACATGCACCAGGACTCTGCTGCAGGTGCCTGACCTGACTTGGAAGAGAGTTGTGTGTGGCCTCCAAAGATGGATCTTCTGTTCAAGCTTGGTTTTCTTTTGTTAACTTGCCTTTTGATGATCATTTATATTGTCTTCTGGTTTGGTCTCTTTCTTTTTTTTTTAACTCTCTTTTTTACACCATATTGTATTATGACACTTTTAGTACTCACCAGCATAGTCACTCTCCTGCCTATGATATGCAAACTTTTCCATTACTGATATGAAGTCCAAGGTCTATGAAGTATAGGTTTTGTGTAACTAATGTAAAAAAAAAAACCCACAAATTTTATAAGATTGTACAGTTTTGTTTTGTTTTTTAACTAGTCTCACAAGCCAGCTAGAATCTTGCCTGGATCTGGGCTCTCAGCATGACCTGCCTGTAAGAAATGGGGAATAACCAAGAAACACACCCACAGACACACAAAAAAAGCCCCAATTTCCATCCAGTCAATTTGTAATCTAAATTAATCAGGATTTCAGAGCTGTGCCACAACACCCTGGGATAATCAAGAGCAGGACAGGACCTCCCTGGGCATCAAGCTAACAGGGAGGGGTTCTCCTGCCCCACCTCATGCTGAGGGGTAACCAGTGTTGCTTTCCTGTAGTCTGTGGTTTCAAGCCTTATGTATAAATGCATTTTATTTTAAATAAAAGTCAAATCTTTTATTTAAGACTCAGCTGCTGCTCCTGGTCTTTCTGATTCAGCTGCTTGTCCCTTTGTGATTACCACCACCCCGTGCCAGCTCCCTCCTGCTACCTTAGCCACAGCTTCCCAAAACCCAAGTGCCACCAAAAAGCAAAGCAAAAGAGAAGGCTGGGGCAGGAGAGTCCAAGGTGGCAGCTGTGGCACCTGTCCTTCAGCAGGTAGACAGTGGGGAAGCATCCTTGAGGAGAATGCTGCCTGGGACATGTGTTGTCAGTAGCTGGCTGTCACCTAAGGTGAAAGTTGCCAACACTGGGCTGTAAAACAGCCTTGGACCACTGGGCTCTGTTAGGTTGGCAAGAAGGGAGATTGATCTCTTTGCAGATCAGGCTTAAAACACTCTATTTGAGCCTTTCAGTCAGCAGTGGAATGAAACTGGGTTCATCACCTGGCAGGCTCCTTGACCTGCTGCCTAGGGAGCAGAGACTCAGCTAGCAGCAGAGAATCTGGGACTGTGTGGGAACAGGGATGCTGCCCAGGCAGCAAGGGATTCACTCACCTGCTTGGCACCATGTTGGAGAGATCCATGCTCAAAGATGTCCCAGGAACCTCCTTGGCCATAGCTGGTCCAGTTCCCAGCTCTAGGTTATCCCATCTTGACAGGGCAAGAGCCAGAACAGGGCTGGAGGGACAGGAAAGGGGTGTCAGGGGTGGGTCTGTATTCAGAGAATCATGGGTTGGGTTGGAAGGAGCCTTTCAATGTCATCTAGTCCAACCCCCTGCAGTCAGCAGGGACATCTGCAGCTAGAGCAGGTTACTCACAGCCCCAAATAACCTGAGCTGCAATGGTTCCAGGGATGGGACATCTCCCACCTCTCTGGGCAACCTGGGACAGGCTCTCACCACCCTCAGCATCAAAAATTTCTTCTTTCTACCTAGTCTAAACCTCTCCTCTTTTAGTTTCAAACCATCAGCCCTTGTCCTGTCACAACAGGCTCTGCTGAAAAGTCTGTCCCCAGCTTTCTTCTTTCAGACTTCCAAGTCTTGCAAGGCTGCCTGAAGGTCTCCCTGGAGCCTTCTCTTCTCCTGGCTGACCAACCCCAACTCTCTCAGCCTGGCCTTACAGCAGACAGCTTCCAGCCCTCAGATCATTTCTGTGGCCTCCTCTGGCCTTGCTCCATCAGCCCCATGTCCTTTTGCTGAATGACTGCTCACTTGCACCTCCAGGTCCAGGGGGCCAGAGACAAGCAGGCAACAGCAACATCTACAGCATCTTCCCTGGGCAGAAGCTGAATTTGCTCCCTCCCAGGCAGATGCTCAGAGGAAATCATCCATTTTCCCACTGTGGCTCTGTTTCTGCAGTGATCCTCTTATCTTTGCTGCCCTAGGTGCCCCTGGGCAGGTTCCCTGCAAGCAGAGGGAAGGGTTGGCCCCATGGTGCCAGGTAATTCCTCACACTCCTTGGTCCCACCACAAATGGGACCATGGCTGGGGCAGAGGTGTGCTCAGGACGTGCTGGGAATGTTCCCAGCCCTGCCCCACACCCATGGCTTTGTTCTGTTGGGTGCTGGCAAAGCCCAGGCAGTCCCAGGAGGCAGGCAACCCTGCATGCTCCTGGCAGGCACCACTGGGGTCTGGCCTGGCTGCAGGAGCAGGTGAAGCACAACACTCAAACCATGCCTAGCCTGGAAGAGTGGTGAAGCTGAGAGGGGGCTGTGTGACAGGGATGGCTGACTGAAAACATACTGACCTGCTCTTTTACAGCCTGAGCTTCTGCAGGATGAGGAGGTGTAATGTGGAGAGGAAAGGTGGAGGGAGAAGATATGTTCCTCATCCCTCCATCCACCTATCCTCCACCCAACTACCCATCCCTCAACTACCCATCCCTTCACCCAACTACCCATCCCTCCACCTACCCCTCTGCCCCCACTCACCTCTGTCAGGCTCTGCTGTGCTGAATCAGGTTCTGGTTTTGCAGCTGAGGGAGGTGCTGCCAGAGGAAAGGTTGAGCAGAGAAGCAGAGGAGGTGAAGGAAGGGCCATGGGCAGGCAGAGGTTGATGGCCACCAGGTCTTTCCTTTCTCCCTGGAGGAAAAGGTGCACATGGAGATGAGCTGTGGGAGTGGAGGGGGGGAGGTTATGAAAAGAATAAGATCTGTGCCTTGCCTGAAGTGTGGAGAAACATCAGCTAGAGTAGAGCACAAAGCTCATCACCACCAGGCTGTCCAGCATGGGTGGGAAGAGCCACAAGCTGAGGATGGACACAGGCTGAAGAGAGAACATCATGGCTTTGGGGAGAGAGGTGAGGAGAGCTGGAGGCTGCAGGAAAGGAGGAAGGAAGGGAGGGAGGGATGGAGAGATGCTCCAGCCCAGGGACAGGCAGCACAAGGACAAGAAGAGCCAGAGTTGCTCTGCTGCTCCTCCTGTAGCCATCAGACATGGCTAGTGGGGTGATGCTGAGCCCCAGGGCAAGCAGGACCTGCTGGGTGCAGAGCAATGTGCTGAGGAAAAGTGTCAGAGGCCAGGAGGGTTCAGGACTGCTGTGGGTGCCCCTGCTTTAGCAGAGGGGGTTGAACTAGATGATCTCCAGAGGTCTCTTCCAACCCCTACCAGTCTGGGTGTCTGTGTTTGGGTGTCAAAGCCAAGGGGATGCAAACTCCATATCCATGGGCACTGCTGCTGCAGTGAGATCTAGCTGGGGTTGATCCCTTTGGGGAGACAAAAAATAGGAACCCAAATCATGAACAAACCCAAAATCAGAGAGAAAGCAGCCCCTGGGAGTCCACAGCCCCCTGGGTGTCCACAGCCTCAGGGAGGAAGAGCAGCAACCCTCTGGCATCCAAGAACTGATGGGAAAAAAACCCAATTATCTCCAACTAATTTGCTAAGAACATGCTGGGGGAGGGAGGTTCAGAGCCACCAGGGCTGGTTAAAGCCCAGTTGGACTCAAACAAGTGGTAGAGAGGCCTGAAGCTGGGACTCCTCCAGCCCTCCAACAGCAGAGGGGGAGGGGATGCTCTTCCCTTTATGACCTTACTCCAGGACCTTGAGTGAGAGAAAGGAAAGAATAAATCACTTCAGGGAAAGGTCCTGATGCAAACCAGCTGCTGGGGTGGAAAAAAAACCCCAAACCCAGCTGATGGAAGGGACAGGGAGGAGTTGCATGCCTGTCTGAGCAAGGTATGGTCCAGGGTGTAGGCAGGGGTTTGTAGGGCTGGTTTTCTAAAGCTCTCACCAGGGGATGACCACCCTGGGCAGGACTTTTCTGTGGTGGGCAGGGGTTTGAGAAAGCTCCTGCTTCATGAGTAGTAAAGACAAGCTGGATGAGCCATTGCAGAGGCTCAGGAAGCATGCTGGAGCCTTTCCAGCTTTCTGGTCAAGAGAGGGCTCCTGGGTGGCCAGCACCAGCTCCCCAGGGTCAGCTGAGTGCAAAGACATCTCCCAAATCCCAGACTGGTGGAGGTTGGAAGAGATCTCTGGGGATCATCCAGTCCAACCCCCTGCTAAAGCAGGGGCACCCACAGCAGCTTGCCCAGGATCACCTCCAGCTGGGCTTGGAATCTCTCCACACAAGGAGACTCCACAGCCTCTCTGGGCAGCCTGGGCCAGGGCTCCAACATCCTCACACCAAACAAGCTTCTCCTCCTGCTCAGCTGCAACCTCCTGGCTTCCAGTTAGTGCCCAGTGCCCCTTGGGCTGTCCCTGGGCACCCCTGAGCAGAGTCTGGCCACAGCCTCTTGCCTTCTGTCCTTTAGCTCTTGCTCAGCTTAATGCCCCCAGGACTCTCAGCCTTTCCTCCTGCCACAGATGCTCCAATGCTCTCAGCATCTTCCTAGCTTCTGCTGGACTCTCTCCACTAGTTCCTTGTCTCTCTTCAACTGGGGAGCCCAGAACTGGACACACTACTCCAGCTGTGGCCTGACTAGGGCTGAGTAGAAGGACAGCAGAACCTCCCTGGACCTGCTGGCTTCTGAATGCACCCCAGGAGACCATTGGCCTTGGCCCCAAGAGCACATTGCTGGCTCATGGGGAACTTGTTGCCCACCAGCACTCCCAGGTCCTTCTCCACAGAGCTGCTTTCCAGCAGGTCAACCCCTAACCTGTCCTGCTCCATGAGGTTGTTCCTCCCCAGGTGCAGGACTCTACACTTGCTCTTGTTGAACCTCCTGAGGTTCCTCTCCTCCAGCTCTCAGCCTGCCCAGGTCTCCCTGAATGCCAGTGAGCACAGCAGAGCTGGCATCAGCAGGACTTTCCACCTCAGCCTGCCCTGCATGATGCATGAGCAGGCAGAGAGTGGCCCTGGACAACTTAGGGCCACCAGGGATTCATCCAGCATTGAGCAGAGATGCAGAAACCCAGACCAGGTGTCGCCACTGGCAGCCAGAGACAAAACCACAGGAGGCTGTCAGCTCTGCTTCAGGCCAGCTGCTGAGAAAGCCTCACTTCCTTGGTGTATTAACCCCCATCTGCCATGGAGGAAGGCATGGGGAAGAGCCAAAGCATTACCTTGGAAGGCAGGAGAGGTTTCATCAGGCACATTAAATCCTGGCTGTTCAGTGACCACAGCTCCAAGCCTTTCTGGAAACCAGGAAAAATCCCATTTGTTTGGGGTTTTTTTATTGTTTAGGTATCCTAAAAGCACTTGGATGCTTTGATTTGTGGCACTGAGGCACTAAAGGGATAAAGGATCTATAAATATCTGCTGGAGGTTAGAGAGCTGAAGCAGAAAAGTGCCTCTTTGCCCAGAGGCAGCAATGCAATGTGCTGCAGGCAGCCTGCTCCCATTCCTGTTGGGATCCCAACATTCCCTTCCAAACCCCCTGCATCCCTCCAGCTGCTTGATATAGTCCAGGCTTGAACCTCCCCCTCCCAGGAACTGCTCTTTTGGGTCCTCTTAAGCTTTCCTGTCTGGTTCCCATAACTGCAGAAGGCAAACAGGGACTTTTCCCAGGGTGTTATGGAGGCCATGGGTCAGGGAGGCAAAATCCAAGACCTTCCCCATAGCAGGAGCTGGAAAGTGCCATGTAGAGGAGGCCAGGAAGGGAGGGGATGAGATACACCAGTGGAAGAAGAATTTAAACCCCCTCCCTCTCCCAAGATGGTAAATTCACCCCAAAAAAAAAAGCTGGCAGGGAGCTCCCATCAGTGCAATCAGCATTTGCTCTGCTCTGGGCTAACAGCTGCAGCCTTCAGCATCTCAGGATGAGCTGAGCTCAACCCAGGAGCATCCAAACCTGTCCCTAGAGCCAAGGGACTCCACAGTTTGCAGTGATTCAGCTATAGAATCATTAAGGTTGGAAAAGACCTCAAAGATCATCAAGTTCAACCATCAACTGATCCTCCCCATGCCACTAACCCATGGCCCTCAGCACCACATCTCCAGGGCTTTGCAACCTCTCCAGAGGTGGTGACTCCACCACTGCCCTGGGCAGCCTGGGCCAGGCCTTGACAACTTCTTCTGGGAAGAAATTGTTCCCTAACATCCCAGAATATGCAGGAAGCTGTCAGAGAAGGCAATCATTCCAAAAGCTTTCCTTTTGGTCCCTAATTAAGCCCCAGAACTGGATGTGGAGCTCCCAGTGCTGCTGTCTCCCAGGGAAGCTGGTGGGAAGGCTCTGGCTGCAGGGCTCCCACTCCTCCTGCTCTGAGAAAGCAACAACAGTTTGAGCAAACACAGCATTTTTGGGGGGTTTTGGGTTTTGTTGGTTTTCTTTTGGCTTTGGGTCAGCAGCTGGGCAGTCCCTCATGAGCAAGCTGAGCTTGGACTTCCTGCCTGGGAGAGTGGGTGTAGAAGAAACAGGAGAAGATCTGGCTTAGAAATGTGACTCCCAGCAGTGATCCCAGCTGAGGAAATGTTCCTCCTTGGCCCTTGCCTGCAGACATGTCCCAGAGGGAGGCACTGGATCAGCTCTGGGGCAAGCAGAAGGGGCCACAGAGGAATTGGGGTGGTATCTGGAGAAGGTGAAGCCCCTTGGCACCAGCCTGGCTCAAGAGAGGCAGCCTGTGCCTCTGGGCTGCCATCCAAACTGGGCTAGCACTTGCCAGGGTTTGCAGGCAGGGACAACCGTGGCTTTGTCTCCAGAGAATGACAGAAGGGGTTGGGTTGGGTTGGAAGGGTCCTTTCAAGGTCACCTAGTCCAACTCTCCCTTCTCCCCAGGAACAGGAGATAGGAAAAGGGGAAGTTCCATCTAAACATCAGGAGGAACTTCTTTACTTTGAGGGTGGTGGAGCCCTGAACCAGGCTGCCCAGAGAGGTGCTGGAGTCTCCATCTCTGGAGACATGCCTAGAATCCTAGACCTGTCAGAGTTGGAAGGGACCTTAAAGATCATCTAGTTCCAACCCCCTGCCTGCCAGGGACACCTCCCACTACAGCAGCTTGCCCACAGCCCCAGCCAGCCTGGCCTGAAAAGCTTCCAGGGATGGAGCTGCCACAACCTCTCTGGGCAACCTGTGCCAGTGTCTCCCCACCCTCACAGTGAAGAACTTCCTCCTAATATCCAATCTAAATCTCCCCTCCTCTAGCTTACACCCATTTCCCCTGGTTTTATCACTATCTGACCTCCTAAGAAGTCCCTCCCCAATTCCAAACCCACCTGGATGCCATCCTGTGCAACCTGCTCCAGGTGCCCCTGCTCTGCCAGGGGGGGTTTGGACTAGATGATCTCCAGAGGTCCCTCCCAACCCCTACCATGCTGGGATTCTCTGCTCAACACTTTCAGGCCCCACTGCCCTTCCTGCAGGACTTTAGCCCACACCATCCCAGCTCCAGGGACAGGAACCAAGCACTAGTTTTCATTTCTTCTCTAGAACCTTGGAAATTAGAGACCAAGGGCACATTAGCTTCTGTTTAACAACCTCCTCTTATCAGTGCTGCCCCCCTGCAGCCCAGGCCAGGAGATAAAGCCTCCCCAGCATGCTGGAGAAACAGAGCTCAAGGCTGCTGAGCAACTCCCATGGCAACACTGTCCTCTGCCTCCTCAGCTGCCCAAACTCCAGCTGGGCTTCTTCCCAAACCCTAGGTTCTGCTCCAGAGCACAGGGCAGAGTCTACCAGTGCCCAGCTGAAGCCTCCCTTGCTGGCTCCAGCACCAGTCCAGTCCTTCCCTGCTGGCCACCTCTCCTTTAAAAGCCTGGAAGAGCTCTGTCACCTCCTTCCAATGTGGTTCAAACCAGAGGAAAAGCTCAAAACTTCCCCCCTGGAGAAAAAAATGGCTGGGGAGCAGCTGGCTGCCTCCTGTCCTGCCTGCATGGCTGGCCCAGGTCATGCCTGAGGGAGCTGGATGGGCCCTGGGAGGCTCTGAAGAGCAAATCTTTGTGAGGTTAATCCCCTCATGACAGCAGCCCTTCTCCAGAACATCTCTGGGTTCCTGAGCTTTGGAGGTGCTGACAGAGGCACTGCTCAGCTAAGAGCCCTCCATCAGGGCAGGTTTCTTTGCTTGCAAATCCAGCTGAAGAGGGGCTGTTCCCATCTCCACCCACAGCTGGCAACCTCAGCTTTCCTGGGGAAGCTTTTTCCAGCTAGATTCCATGTGGAATCACAGAATAGAATCATTTAGGCTGGAAAAGACCTTTAAGATCATAGAGTCCAAGCACTGCCAGGTCACCACTAAACCATGGCCCTCAGCACTACATCTCCAGGGCTTTAAAACCCTTCCAGGGATGGTGACCTTCTCCAGACTAACCAAACCCAGTTCCCTCAGCTGCTCCTCACAACACTTGTGCTCCAGACCCTTCCCCACCTTCCTTGCCCTTCTCTGGACACACTCCAGCACCTCAATGTCCTTCCTGGAGTGAGGAGCCCAAAATTGACCCCAGGATTTGACATGCAGCCTGATTTAGACTCAGACTGCTACGGAATCCACAGGCAGAAGGATTTCTGTCCCCAGGCCAAGCTGCAGCCAGTACCTGGGGGGGGTGGTAAATAGGACAGGACAGGTCTCCAGGACTAACAAAAGCAGCCCTGCTGGGGCAGGGCAAGAGGTTTAACCAAACCAAAGGATTTCTTCCTCATTCTGCAGCTCAGTGGAAGCTCTAGAGGTCAGAAGTTGATGCACACACAGAGAACAGCACTGGTCAGTTGTTAGATACCACAGCCCAAATGTATCTTCTGGGTCAGGATGTCCCAGGACAGCTGCTTGCTGGAAAGTGGGAGGATGTATCTGGGTGAGGCTTGTCCAAACCCAGCAGCATTCCCATGCAGGTCCAGGACCTTCTGCTCCAAGCCTCACTGGGGAGAGCTGGGCTGACCCCATGTGGTCATGACCTTGTTATGGCATCATCTGGCTTTTTCAAAGCCAGGACTTCTCACAGGTAAGAGAGAAACTCTCCCTCCCATCCAGAAAACCCTTTCCATCAAGGAAAAGGCACCGTGGGGGGAGCTGAGCTCAACTTCTGGCTGTCACTTTCCAGGCCACAGAAACGTGGCCACACTCCCAGTTCCCCCAGTGCAGCCAGAGCAGCACTTCCCCATTTCTTTCCATGCAGAGAAGCAAGCTATGACCTAGTAATTGTTTTTTAGCATGGATAGGACCTTCCCAAGTCCTCTTAATCCCTCAAAACCAAAGAGAGATGGGACAAGAGGGGAAAGCTCCCACCCAGCTTGTGCCTCTCCCTTGCAATCAGAGGTTAATAGCTGCGGTGATTCACTCCCAGCCTCCAGCCCTGACTCTGCTGGACAAGCTTTGGGTGAGCACTGCCCCCAGATTTTGGGTGTGCCTGAGCCCAGGGAGGTTGCTGTGTGTCATCTGGGCACTCTGGGCCTGAAGAAGTCCAAAGGATGTAATGTTGATGGTTTCCATGGTAACAGGGTGATTCACCCTGAGGGGAAAGGAACAGGGAGGGAGACAGATGGAAAATGAAGATCATGTCTGAGGAGCATATTGTCTAATCCTCTTGTGCAGAAGATCTCCTGCTCCCTGCATGCCTTGACCTCAGCTATTGATCAAAGAGTCTCTCAGGATGATCTCCAAGGTGGTTGGAAAGGGAAAACCCTCACTCATGTCCCCTGTCAGCCATGGAGGCTGAACAAAGCCCAGCCCAGCACAGGAGGTCTTAGAACCATAGAAGGATAGAGTACTTTAGTCTGAAGGGTTGAAAGGATCTTGAAGATCATCTAGTTCCAACCCCCCACTGCTAGGGGAAGGACACCTTCCACTAGACCAGGTTGCTGAAGGCCCCATGCAGCCTCCCTTTGTCCAAGGGGAGCGATGGAGCCTCCAAAATGATGAAGATTCCTAAAGCAAGGGATGCTCTCCTGATGAAAGCTGCTGCCGCCTGCAATTCCTCAGGAGAAAGAGGAACACCATGGAGCTTCCTAGAGGAATTCCAGAGGCCAAACCCCAGTGACAATGCAGGGAAATGTTCAGAGAGCAGCCAGCAATTGCAGCCTGTGAGCTGCCCAGTGACCTGCAAAGCATCACATGGAGCTTCACTGACTTCACATGGTCTGGGTCTCAGTTTCTCTTTTTGTCCAGAAGAGAGTCCTGTAACCTATTAAAACAGACACAAAAATCTTTAGAATCATGGAACAGTTTTGGTTGGAAGAGACCTTTAAGATCATCAAGTCCAACCATTAACCCAACACTGCCAGGTCACCACTAACCCATGGCCCTCAGCACCACATCTCCAGGGCTCTGAAAACCCTCCAGGGATGGTGACTCCACCCCTGCCCTGAGCAGCCTGGGCCAGGGTTTGACAACCCTTTGGGGGAAGAAATTGTTCCTAATGTCCAACCTAAACCTCCCGTGGCACCACTTGAGGCCATTTCCTCTTGTCCTACCACTTGTTCCTTGAGAGAAGAGGCCAACTCCCAGCTGGCTGGTGCCAGGGAAGGAGCAGGGCCTGAGGCTGGGCAGCTCTTATTGCCCTCATCCTTCCTCTCTTCATGGAATCCCAGAATCTCCTGAGCTGGAAGGGACCCACAAGGCTCACCAAGCCCAACTGCTGTCTCTGCACAGGACAACCCCCAAAATCACACCACGTGCATGAGGGTCTTGTCCAAATGCTTCCTGAATCCTGTCAGCCTTGGAGCTGTGACTACTGCCCTGGGGAACCTGTGCCAGTGCTCGACCACCCTCTGGGGGAAGAGCCTGTTCCTACTATCCAACCCAAACCTCCCCTGGCACAGCTTCCTGCTGCTCCCTCAGCTCCTATCACTGGTCACCAGAGGGAAGAGATCAGCTCCTGCTCCTCTGCTTCCCCTCAGCCTCCTCTTCCCCAGGCTGAACACACCAAGTGCCGTCAGCCATTCCTCATACACCTTGCTCCCTACAGCCCTCACCAGCTTTGCTTCCTCGCCTACCGGAGCCGCGGCTAGGCTGAAGCTGCCCTTCGGGCCTGGGCAGAGCAATGAAGGGCTCAGAGAGACCGCGCCAGGACCGAGCAGGAGCCACGACCCCTGAGCAATGACCCCAGACCCCACTCGCCCATCTTATCCCTTCCCCGTGCTCTCCACGGCGCTACGGCCGGGAAGGGGCGTGGCCTAGCGGGGAAATGGGCGTGGTCATGTCTCCCACCGTCCAATCCGCGCTCGGGGGCGGGGCCGTCCCCGGAGGTCCCTAGGCTGGCGGGAGTGGGGGCGGAACCGGAGGTCCGGGCGCGCGGAGCCGGAGGGCGGTGACTGGCTGGGAGCCGCCGACGGGCGGTGATTGGCTGTTCTCCCCCTCCGGCGGGCGGTGATTGGCTGTGCGCCGTCGTGCGTAACGTGCCGGGCCACGCCTCTCCCCGTGCCACGTCCGTGCGGCGCCTGCGGAGGAGCCGGTGCGGGCGGGAGCGGGAGCTGCGGCCTCGGGTGAGGGTAAGGCAGGGCTGAGGGGGTTGTGATGGGAGAGGGAGTGCGGGGAATGACTGCCCCACCCTATCCCGAGGGGTTGTGAGGGGTGTGTGGGCCCGTCACCGGAGGGGCTGCGTGAGGGGTGGGCCTGCGGGGACCCTTCCGCGTGGCTGCGTGTGGGGTGTAGGGACCCCACCTTGAGGTGCTGTGTGTGGGGTGGGGGGATGCGGGGACATCCCCGAGGGGCTGGATGTGGGGTGAGGGGACCCCACTGAGGCACTGAGTGTGAGGTGCAGGGACCCCGTCCAGGGGCTAGGTTTGAGGTAAGGGGATCCCCTCGAGAGCCTGAGTGTGAGGCATGGGGGTGTTAGGACCACCCGTCGAGGGGCTGGATTTGGGGTGAGGGAGTGTGGGGATCCCTCACTGGGTGAGGCAACCCTGCTGAGGGACTTTGTGTGGGGCGAGAGGTTTCGTGTTGGATCCCAGCCCCGAGGGGCTGGATTTGGGGTGAGGGACCCTCCTGAAGGGGCAGGATGTGGGATGAGGGGGTGTGGAGATCCACCTCTGAGGGTCTGGGTATGAGAGTGAGGGGACCTCCTCGAGGGTTCCCTTGGGGGGGGTCCCACCTCCGATGGCTGCTTCAGCTGAGGGAGGTGGGCTGGGTGAGAGGAGCCGAATGTGACTTCAGGTCAGGGAGACTTCAGGTGAACACCAGGGCCAGCTCCTGGGCTTGGAGAAAGCTCAGCAGGTCTGGAGGGGAAACCGGTCCCCATTGAAACAGGCTGGAGCTCATCTTCCTCCCTGTACGTTCATCCCTTTTTTTTCCTCTGAATTGGCCAAGTCATATTCCTGACTCCAGGAAATGCAGAGAGCTTCAGATTTCTTCCTGCTCCAGCTGTGCCAGATGTAGGGTGGGAAATGACTCTTAGCTTGTCACTAGATGCATGAAGAACATCAGCAGCTTTATTTCCTTCATATGCTTTCCTCCAGCTGTGTGTGTTTGCTGTTCTGGAACCTCGACCTGAAATTGATGACTTTGATTGTGTACAGGACACTTTGCAGGTTGTGATGAGCACTGATGAAGTCTAGGAAGGGTTTGTAATGGGACAGGAGAGCAGCAGCAGTGTTGAATCATCAGGAGCCAGGCACAGAGATGCCAAATGTGTTGCTGGAGCAAGGGAGGCTTCAGTTTTGCTTGGCAAGGACAAAATTAATTTACTAGTGATGGGCTCTGCACATATCAGTGTGCTCTGATCAGTCCAGTGGGACTCAGAAGTCTTGGATTCTCATTTCTGACTCTTCCCACTATGGAATTGTTTTTCTTTGCACCTCATTTTTCCTGCTGGTTTGGTTTGAAAATGCCTGTGGGATGAGAGTTTGTCTTGCTGTTTCAATTTTGTTTTAACAGTTGTTTGCAAGGTGGAGATGAGAATGGGGAATTAAAGGCTGATGTGCACCAGCAGGTGGCATGAAAGATGATTTTTGTGGTTGTTTTGGGTTTTGGTTCTCATGATATACTCTGTTCATCCCAGAAACCTAACAGGTATTCCCTGGGTGACAAAGGATTCCACCTAAACAGAAGGAAGAGCTGCTTTGGGGAAGGGTGTTGGAGGCCTGGCCCAGGCTGTCCAGAGAGGCTGTGGAGTCTCCTTGTGTGGAGAGATTCCAGGGCCAGCTGGAGGTGATCCTGGGCAAGCTGCTGTGGGTGCCCCTGCTTTAGCAGGGGGTTGGACTAGATAATCCCCAGAGGTCCCTGCCAACCCCTGCCAGTCTGGGATTGTGTAATTGTTTTCCTATACCTAGCAAGTTGCAAAATCTATCCTTTTGCTTCCTCTTATCCCTGATTCCAACTAACACACAATTCCCAGATCTCTCTGTAATCATTGCAGGTGTCTCCCTGGCACCTTGGCAGCTCTGCATTTTCCCTGTTAATGGACAATGAGGCACTGGGCTTGACAGCTGGGAGATGGCATCAGGGTTTGTAAATACACTGAGCAAACAGGACTGCAAGCTGTCAGCCTGTGGGCAGCCTGTTGGATCATGTTGACCATGAGCTAGCAATGTACTCTTGTGGCCAAGAAGGCCAATGGTCTCCTGGGCTGCATGAAGAAGAGTGGGACCAGCAGGTCAAGGGAGGTTCTCCTCCACCTCTACTCTGCCCTAGTCAGGCCACAGCTGGAGCAGTGTGTCCAGTTCTGGGCTCCCCAGTTGAAGAGAGACAAGGAACTAGTGGAGAGAGTCCAGGAGAGGCTGGGAAGATGCTGAGGGCACTGCAGCATCTGTGGCAGGAGGAAAGGCTGAGAGCCCTGGGGCTGCTTAGCCTGGAGAAGAGCAGCCCCACACGGGAGCTGCTCAAGGCTCAGCAAGAGCTGAAGGACAGAAGGCAAGAGGCTGGGGCCAGACTCTGCTCAGTGGTGGCCATGGCCAGGCCAAGGGGCACTGGGCACAAACTGGAAGCCAGGAGGTTGCAGCTGAGCAGGAGGAGAAGCTTGTTTGGTGGGAGGGTGTTGGAGCCCTGGCCCAGGCTGCCCAGAGAGGCTGTGGAGTCTCCTTGTGGGGATTGATTCCAAGGCCAGCTGGAGGTGATCCTGGGCAAGCTGCTGTGGGTGCCCCTGCTTTAGATCTAGATGATCTCCAGAGGTCCCTTCCAACCCCTACCAGTCTGGGATCATCTGGGTTTCCATCCCTGTGATGGAATGAGTGCTTTTTGGCTGAGACACTAAACAGTTAGGTGACAGAACTGGCTGAAAATCATCTCCTACTCCTCCTGCCAGTTTTACACAGAACACTACTGCAAACCAGCTCCTCTGTCCTCTGTAAACTCTTGGGGGTGCAAGATGCTTTCCTTTGCAGAGGGCTGTGGATGTCAGGATCTCATCTGGGTGTTCTGTCCAAGAGACAGAACTTCCCAGATGAACCCAAGTGCTCCTTGTTTAACCCAACAGCCTCATCCTGGGAAGCTTGAGGAGCTTCAGTTGCAGCTAAAAGTTTCCTTCATCTTTCTTTAGATGAGATGACCAGGGGAAAACAACCCATTTAGAGATGCAAAGCAGAAGTCTACCTTACCTTTGTGTGTTCTGTTCCAGGACACCTCTTGCAGCCATGATGCCTGTTGCAACTGTGATGCCTGATGACACACCCATGTTTGACCCAAGCCTTCTGCATGACCTGGACTGGAGTGAGAACACAACAACATTCTCTCCTGCTATTTCCCCCTTGGATCCAGGAGATGGCCTGGTTTTGAGACCACTTTGCACTGCTGATTTAAATCGAGGTCAGAGGCTTGTTTAATGAGCAGCAGCAGCCACAGCTTGGTGCTGAATTGAGAGTAGATCTCCCCATATGTTGGGTTTGCTGCTTTGGGCTGGGTTGGGTTAGTTTTGGCAGTAAAGAACTTGAGCACTTGGCACCATCGCTCTCAAAATGCATTTCCCTTCTGCACTCAAGCTGCTGGTGCATTAGCTGATTCTTCAGTCCCTCCAGGGATGGTGACTCCAGCACTGCCCTGGGCAACCTGGGCCAGGACTTGACAACCCTTTGGGGGAAGAAGTTGTTCCTCATGTCCAACCTAAACCTGCCCTTGAGGCCATTGGCCCTTGTCCTGTTGTTCCCTGGGAGAAGAGACCACCCCCCACCTCACTCCAGCCTCCTCTAAGGGAGGTATGTAGAGAGTGAGAAGGTCTTCCCTGAGCCTCCTCCCCTCCAGGCTAACCAACCCCAGCTCCCTCAGCTGCTCCTCACAACACTTGTGCTCTAGACCCTTCCCCAGCTTCCTTGCCCTTCTCTGGACACACTCCAGCACCTCAGTGTCCCTCTTCCAGTGAGTGAGGAGCCCAAAACTGAACTCAGGATTGGAGGTGCAGCTTCACCAGCTTTGAGTACAGGAGGACAATCCCTCCCCAAGTCCTGCTGCCCAGGGGGATGTTGCTCCCAACAGCTGTGCTGGGTTGTTCTATGCTATTTGGAGCTAGCTGTGTGTCTCTGTCCCTCACTGAAGGTTGTTTCCTTCCTCTCCCCTCTGCTTTTCTAACAGGCTTTTTTAAGGTTCTGGCTCAGCTGACTGAGACTGGAGTTGCAAGCCCAGAGCAGTTCATCAGTGAGTATATCATTATTTCTTGGCAGTCCTCTAGAGGAGGCTGGGAACAAGAGGATACTGATGCTAGCAGCAAAGCTCTTTGGGTGTGAGGTTCCCAACTGCCTGATGCCAGAGGGATTTAGCAGCTCAGCTCCCCAGAGGCAGCCTTTGCTGCTCAGTCTTGGATCTGGCTGCAGCTAGCCCAGAAGGCTTCATGGCTGGGACAGGCTTAAATTCAGAGATTCATAGCATGGTTTGGGTTGGAAGGGACCTTCAAGATCATCTAGCTCCAACCCCCCTGCCATGGGCAGGGATGCCACCCACTAGACCAGGTTGCCCAGGGCCACATCCAGCCTGGCCTTGAGCACTGCCAGGGATGGGGCAGCCACAACCTCTCTGGGCAACCTGTTCCAGTGTCTCCCCACCCTCTGGGTAAAGAATTTCTTCCTAAGATCCAATCTAAATCTCCCCTCCTTGAGTGTGATGCTGTAAATTGTATTCCTGCTTTGGAGGCTGAGCTTTAGGCAGACATGCATTTCATTTCTGCTTTTTCCTGGCTCTAGCTGGTTGGTCTGAGCCTGAGGCTTTCAGGTTTCATCTTCCTCATGATGCTGCTGAACCCTGCCATGATCTGCACTGGGAATCTCTTCCAAGTGTTAAGACTTGACAGCAATCTAATCTGAGATTAACAGTGACTCTTGTGCTGTCTGTCTGCTCTCACAGAAACCTTTGAGCACATGAAGAGATCAGGAGATTACTATGTTACTGTTGTAGAAGACACCACTCTTGGACAGATTGTTGCTACAGCAACCTTGGTGATAGAACATAAGTTCACTCACTCCTGTGCAAAGGTATTTTCTCTCCCTGCAGCTGGAAATTGAGGAGAAATCCTCTTCCCTGCCTCAGCACATGGTATCTGGCCTGTCCTCCCTCCCTCCCTCCCAGTGAGCTGCTGAACTAGGCAGACTTGGTCCTGGCAGAGCAGATGGTTGAGGATCTTGCTGCTGTGCAGTCCCAGCTAGACCTGTGAAAACAGGGAGCTAGAGAGATACCAACTCCTCAGTGGGGAAGGGCTGGGGGAGGGTTGCAGCTTCTGCTGGGTGCTGGAAGGGACATCCTGAGTGTGTCAACCCCTGGAGAAGTCACGACTAAATAGAGGGAGGAAAATCCAAGCATGGAACATGAAGCAGTAGGGAAACAAACCCAGCAGTGCTCTCTTTGACTACCACTTGTCTGTGTTTCCACAGAGAGGAAGGATAGAAGATGTGGTAGTAAGCAGGGAGTGCAGAGGAAAGCAGCTTGGTAAACTGTAAGTATCTCCCCCCCTTTGCCATCCCTCAGCAAGCCCTTCCCCAGCTGCTTTCTGTCCCCACACTTTACCAGACCCATGGGTGCAGCTAAGATGCCTCACAGCCTTCTTGAGAGCAGGATTTTAGCTCTGCAAGGGCAGGCAGGTACAGGACAGGAGCTGAGGCAGAAGGTAGGGCTAGCTGGCAGTGTGCAAGGTGAAGCTCTTGGAAGAGGAATGTGAAATGGTCTGCAAGATGCTGGAACACCTGAGTCAGGGCAGGTCTTGGTGTCAGCACAGGCTGGGGGAGGAAGGGATGGAGAGTAGTCTTGTGGAGAAGGACTTGGGGGTACTGGTGGGTGAGAAGCTGGAGATGAGGCAGCAATGTGAGCTCACAGCCCAGAAACCAACCACATCCTGGGCTGCAGCCCCAGCAGCATGGCCAGCAGGGCAGGGAGGGGATTGTGCCTCTGCTCTGCTCTGGGAAGACCTCAGCTGCAGTGCTGGGGCCAGCTCTGGAGTCCTCAGCACAGCAGAGACATGGACTTGGGGGAGCAGGGCCAGAGGAGGCCACAGAAATGACCTGAGGGCTGGAACCTCTCTGCTGTGAGGCCAGGCTGAGAGAGTTGGGGTTGTTGAGGCTGGAGAAGAGAAGGCTCCAGGGAGACCTTCAGGCAGCCTTGCAGGACTTGTTAGCAGGTCCTGTTGGGACAGGACATGGGCTGATGGTTTGAAACTAGAAGAGGGAGATTTAGACTAGATGGAAGGAAGAAATATATTTGATGCTGAGTGTGGTGAGACACCAGGCTGCCCAGAGAGGTGGGAGATGTCCCATCCCTGGAACCATTGCAGGTCAGGTTGGTTGGGGCTGTGAGCAACCTGCTCTAGTTGCAGATGTCCCTGCTGCCTGCAGGGGGTTGGACTAGATGACCTTGAAAGGTCCCTTCCAACCCAACCCATTCCATGATTCTCTGCTACTCTGTTCTTTTTCCCTTGGGATCCCATCCTGTGTAGTGACAGAAAATGCAGAGTGCTGGAGAACTTCAGTATTTTAGGTCAGGTAACTTCAGCATTCAGAGCAGTTTCATTTACCTGTTGCTTTCCTGTCTTTTTCAGCTTAACCTCCACCCTGACCTTGCTCAGTAAGAGACTGAACTGTTACAAAATTACCTTGGAATGTCTGCCCAAAAATGTGGATTTCTACAAGAAGTTTGGCTATTCAGTGTCTGAAGAGAGCTACATGTTTCAGAGGTTCTTTAATTAACACCTTGGGAGCTCTTTTTCATCTGGAAAGACTGGTGGTGGAGAAGCTTTGTGTTCCAAACATGCTCTCTGTGGCAAATTTGAGAAGAGTTTACTGCTGCAAATAGAACAACCCCTAGAAATGATCATCCCATCTGTAAATCCTGAGAAGAAGAAGAATTACTGACAGATTAAAGGGTCCTTGGGGTTAGGAAAGAAATGCTTAGAACTCAGTTTTACTACTCTTCAGGCTTTTGTTTTGTTCCAGCTGAGTTCCAAAGGACTCTTCCAGGGATGGTTTTTAACCAAAGGTCTATATTTTTTATCTCCAAATGTTTTCTTGCCTTGTATTTTTCTAAAGGGTTGAGCTTCTTTTGGTAGCCAAAGTAGAGCTGGGGAGGTGGTTCTGCTTTCTGGGCTTCCCAGAAGGATGCTGGAGCTTGGGTAGGGATGATGCTGCTCTGATGCAGGATGAGTGCTGCAGAAGAAGAGGGGTGGTTCTGTTCTTTCCATGAAAGCTCACTCAAGTGCTGGTGATGGTTTTTTGTACCTAAAGTTCTTTAGGCAGTGCTTTCCACAACTGAAGTTGTTCTTATTTGTGGAGGGAGGGGAGAAGAATCCTTCCAGGCTAAAAGCTGCTGTTCTGAGTCTAAAAATAGATGGGTACTTCCCACTGCAGGGCTCCTGCACTTTAGCTGATAACTTGGTTTTCAGGATAATTCATGTTTTCTCTCAAAGCCAACCCCAAGAAGCCAAGGGCTGCCACCCTGCTTCACAACATGGCTTAGTGGCATGGTGGTACTGGGTTGATGGTTGGACTTGATGATCCTAGAGCTCTCTCTCTTCCAACCTTAATGATTCTGTGACCACTGGAACCATTGCAGGTCAGGTTGGTTGGGGCTGGGAGCAACCTGCTCTAGTTGTAGATGTCCCTGCTGACTGCAGAGGACTAGATGAGCTTGAAAGGTCCCTTCCAACCCAACCCAGTCTGGGAGTCTGTGGTTTGCAGCAGGGTTAAAACCAACTGGGATGTCTAATGGAGAACAGAGTGGGGCTCTGGCCTGTACCCCATGGGAATGTGATTATAGAGTCATGAAGGTTGGAAGAGATCTCCAAGATCATCAAGTCCAACTGTTAACCCAACACTGCCAAGTCACCACTGAACCATGGCCCTCAGCCCATTATCTGTGTATTTTTGGAGCACTTCCAGGGCTGGTGATTCCACCAGGGCAGCCTGTTCTGAGGGGACTGCTTTGGACTGGCAGGAGGGGATCCAGCCTCACCAAGCTGCACCTGAACTCCCAAGAGGCTTGGGGAGGGGGTGGCTGGCTGCAGTTTTACACCTCCAGCCTAGCAAAGCAATTCCCAGTCTTGAAGGCTTGTTGCAGCTTCAGAGCATCCTCCTTGCTCTAAGATTGGCTAGATGATTTGAGCACTTCTGCCAACAATGGCAAGCAAATAATGTACAAAGCCTTGGCTTCAACAGCAGTGTTTTGTGTGCAGAGAGAGTGACAAATCCTCCCTCTCTGAATAGGGCATTATAAACATGGGAAAGCTTGGTACAGAACAGCTAGGCCTAACAAAATGTTCTTTCCTTGTGCTGTGGAGAGCTACTTTGAAGCTAGGGTGGGGCTTCTCTTTAAGGTTCCTGATGGTACTTCACTCAAGCTAGTGTTTCCTTGCTGATGTCTGCTTTATTTATTGATTATTTTTTAAGGAAAACAAAAGAGATATCTTTGTTTAAGCTGAATAAATGAAGACTTGGCCCATGTATCTGCTCTGGTTTTCATAGTGCTGGGTTGTGCACTATGTATCAGTGGCTACCTGGTGGTTTCCAGTCCCACCTGCTGCAAATACATTTCTTTTCTGTCTCCTAGACTGCAAATTAACCCTTTTTGAGACTCACATTGATTTTCAAGATGTGCCTGATGCCCATTTGCATCTTGACAAGGATGACTTTTATGAAACAAGTCTTCCAAAGACATCCTCAGCTGTTTTGCTGCTGGGGGAGCCTTTGCCTGTAGGCACTAACCCCATCCTGAGTGCCTCTCCTGGAAGCAGAGGTGGACACAAGCCCAGGGCTCCCAAGAGCAGGACAGATCTGAGCCCTGTGTGTCACAGAGCCAGGCAAATCTCTAACCAATTCATGCCACAGCAGATCTGCATCGTGGCCTGGGCACCCCATTTGCATAGGCTGGTTGTCCTGGGAGGGAGAGCTGAGCTGCTCCTAGCTCTGCTCTGCTGACAGGAGATTTAAGTGGCTCTTGAGCTTCAGCTCAGTGTCTAAAATCAGCTTCTGATTTAGGCTGGGCCCAAATGACTGAGGTGAATGAAATTCCACTCATTTAGAAGTGGTTGATATGAATTGTGTGATATCTGCACCATCCAACCAGCCCCAAACCCTCATTAAGAGTTACTGAGCAGATGAATACAAGTGAGGAGCAGGTGATTCTAGCTCCAGCTTAAATCATTGGTAAACAAATGAATTGAGCTGAAAAGCTTGAGTCTTGTCACTGCATGACAATGCCTCTGCTGGGTAGAGTCCAGCTCAGCAGCATCCTTGGAGGTTTGAAGAGCTCTTTGTCCTGTGCCAAAGGTGACATTCCTTCCTTTGTCTAGAGTCTAGGCTGAGAGGTGCTGTCAGCTGCTGTGGCACATGTGGGCTGGCAGGAATTCCTCCCGAGGAAGGTTGGGCTCTGTGGAAGGTGTTTTACATGAGAGAGGTGTGGGTGGGAGCTGCAGGGCAGGAACTGGCCCTGAAGTGGCAAGCTGGTAAACACAACAAAATGTAGCCATAAACTGCAGGCAGAGGCTGCAGAGCTGGAACTACCCAGAGTGAATGTTGCTGTGGTCTCAGGCATGCCCCAGCCAGCTGCAAGAGCACCCAGGATACAGGTAGATGTGTTTGAAACCGTCACAGCTTGCAGGAAGCAGGAAAATGCCACAAACCCCAGCACTGAACAGCAACAGGTCCTAGTAAAACAGAAGCCCTGTTAATTTACCCACAGTACAATTGGGTCAACAGGAAAAAGCAAGACTTCCCTCCTCCAGGGGAGAACAGAACCAAGGATCCTGTCAGAATCACAGGATGGTTTGGAAAGGATCTTGCCAGGTCATCTAGTTCAACCCCACTGCAGTCAGCAGGGACCTCTGCAACTAGAGCAGGTTTGCTCAGACCTGAGGTGCAATGGTTCCAGGCATGGGACATCTCCCACCTCTCTAGGCAACTGGGTGTCTCACCACCCTCAGCAGCAAAAGTTTCTCCCTTAAAACTCTCCTCTTTTAGTTTCAAGCCATCACCCCTTGTCCTGTCCCAACAGGACCTGCTAACAAGGTCTGTCCCCAGCTTTCTTACAGGCCCTTTAAGTACTGAAAGGCTGTGGTGATGTCTCCCAACATCAACCATAACATCAGTACCAGCTTCTCCAGAGGTTTAATGTTACCTCTTTGTGATCTTATTTGCTGGGAAACACCTCTGCCTCCATGAGAAGATGCCCAGCTCCTTCACTCTGCTTCCCCTAAGCTGGAAAAGGGAACCTTAGTACTTCAACATCCAACTGTGGATACCCAGAGATCCAGGTTCTGCAGTTTCATGTCTGGACCTGGGGAAAGGAGTAAAATTCAACCTCTCCTAATGCTCTAAGGCCAATTACCACCTTTGGTTTAACCCCAGGAAGCAAACAGTAACTGAAATACCTCCTGGCAGTAAGCTGAGACAGGTACCATGAAGTTTTAAACAAAAGGCTTAATAATATCTGAGGAAAATTCACCTCAGAATCCCTTAGGATCTGAGAGGCTGTTATCTGGAAGCCAGCAGGCAGACAGAGCAGAATGACTGTAGGAGGCAGCAGCAGGGGGTAATGGAATGAAGAAAATAAGCTTGGTGGGAAATCATTAGTCATGAAGCTTGTTAGTTTGTGAAACAGCCTCCCCAGGGAAGCACCAGGACTCCAGTGAGATAACAGAACCAGACCAGACATGAACAAGCCTCTCTGGCAGGGGATAGATGAATCAAGAGTGTTCTTCCATCTGTGTTTCATCTCTAGCCCTTCCCAAGGGAGCTGAAACAGAAAGCAATTCCCTGCTTTTTCCCCCCTCCAGTTCCTCATCCTTGTTTCCTCAGAAGCTGGCAGCAGTTGGGGAAGCTGTGCAAGACAGACAAGACATCCACAGACCCTCCTGCAGCCATGTGGCAGCCTGGTGGGGTGAGTGGTGAAACATCCCAGCCTGTTTCCCAACAGACTCAGAAGCATTCTTGGGAAGAGAGTCACTCAATGAACCCTACAAGCACAGAACCAGCACTCTGAGGGCTGCTGGGCAGCTCAGCAGTGACAAGTTGTGGTTCTGAAGGAGGTTAAGTCACACTTCCTTTTCTCAAGCTGAAATGCATCCTGCATTTCTTAAAGCCTTTTCTTTTTTTTCCTGAAGGCTTTGCACTGCTTCATCACTGCTGTGGGCAGCAGACAACAGGCAGCAGTAAAGGGAAAGTGCTGCTGGACACTAGTTCAGCTCTGCTGAAGCTGGGGACACTCCCCCTGTGCACCACACACATTCCACACTAGAGGTTATGAGGCTATAAAGCCTCACCCTGGTGTTCTGGCTCAGCTAACAGCCCTGACTTACTGCAGAAGGATTTCCTGCAGTGGCACAGACATCTGTTGTAGCAGCAAGCTTTAACCCAGGCAGCACTTTTCAAACCCTGTTAGAGAGAGGTCAAGAGCTCAGACCTGCTCTGGAGTTACTGCCCCACAGCAAGCCTGCCAAAGAGCTGCAGGCCAAGGCAGAGGAGCAGCAGTGATTCAGCACAGATCAAGTCCCAGGTGTGGTCAACTTGCCTTGAATACACAAAGTGAGGCAGAAACTCCTACAAAGTCAACAGGCTCCTATAAAGCAAACAAGCTAAGGATCATCCTCCAGCAAAAAGCAGCAGCAGAAGAGATCTTGACAGTACAAAATGCCTCTGCTGCTTAGATTTGCCTTCAAATTCAAAGTATCTTCCTCAGGCTGGTTGCTCATGCTGGGGGGTGACAGAGGACCCTGGCCACTTGCACACATCCTAATAGGAGTACAGGGAGAGAAGCTGGATACTCAGATCCCCAAAATGCCTCTTACTATTGAGTTCAACCTCTTCCCTGTTAAAATTCAGTCTCAATGAGAAGCTCAGTGTTCCTCAAGACACAAGTTCTTCGAGCAGCTCTGTGATTTGCTCACTCACCACCATGCTCTAAAGGAGTCATCATTTCATTCATGTCTTGCATGCCCCAGGCTGATTGGGAAACAAAGCAAGAGATGCAAAGCTGAAGCTGTACTTGCACAACCAGGGGTTATCACAGTGCTGCTGAGAAGGAAAAGAGTTCAAGCTGCACAACCCCCCTGGGCAATTCCCAACATGAACATATTAAAGCACTGATAAGTGTGTGGCTTTAGTAAGAGCTGAGGTGAATCCTGTAGGTCTCACTACCTAAACCAGTGCTTTGGGCCTCAGTTTTCAAACATCAACCCAAATGATGCAACTACTGCCTTACAAAGGGACTGACTCCTTCAGTACAAACCTCAAGATGCAGTCTTCTAGTAGACAGATGAGCCACACTGCCTTCTTCAACTGAAATCACCCTATAACTAATTTAACAAGCAGCCTTCTAATGCTAGTATAAGAATTCAGTCTTGCTGTGTGTACAGTTGGTAGCTGCCCTCTCTATTACCTCAGCACTCGTGTCTAGAGCACAAGTCTTGTGAGGAGCAGCTGAGGGAACTAGGATGAAAAGGAGGATGAGGGGAGACCTCACTCTCTACAACTCCCTGAAATGAGACTGGAGTTGATCTCTTCTTGCAAGGAATAAATGATAGGACAAGAGGAAATGGCCTCAAGTGGTGCCAGGGGAGGTTTAGGTTGGATATTAGAAACCATTTCTTCCCTAAAAGAGTTGTCAAGGCCTGGCCCAGGCTGCTCAGGGCAGGGGTGGAGTCACCACCCCTGGAGGGATTTCAGAGCCATGGAGATGTGGTGCTGAGGGCCATGGGTTAGTGGTGACCTGGCACTTAGAACCTTGGCAGATTCTACAGAATCAGAGACTCATGAATCAGTAACTTGTACAAAAGGTGGTGAGGTTTTCAGAAGAGTATTTTGTGTTCAAGTGGCCTCAGTATCAGAATAACCCAAGGTAGGGTTAAATATTCCTTAGGTCACTGCTGCAGCTCAGCTGCCAGGAGCCAGGCATAGTGCAGCTCCCAGAGCATAGGTTGAGAAGCACAACCATAACATACAGAGAGAACAAGCTGAGTCTTAGCAAACTTCTTCTTTACTAAAGTCTCTTGTTATAAATTACACAAATAACTTTTATAAACAAATCCCCCCCATCCCCAGCTTGCATTTTGTTTAAAGTAATAACTTTATATCATACAAATAAAGAAATTTCAAGTATGAAAAGTGCATTATTGCAATAATACCTCTTTGCAAGTCCAAAAAATCTTGGTTTGGAATAAAACTGTAAAGTGTAAAAAAAGGAGTAAAACAATCAGTGCCATCTGGTCATTCAAGAAATCTCAACATCTTAAAAAGGATGCTTAGTGTGTTGCAGAGGCAGATTCCAATCTGAAAGCAACATGTTGAAAAGAAGCTCTGTGTGTGTGTCATCAGTTTCTATGAACTTGTTTAGTTTCCTTCACCTTTCTTGGCAGGAATTTGCAATGCTGACAGTCCTTGTCCTCAGGCCTCATCCATTCTGTGCTGCTGCCACCTGCATGCTTCCAAGTTCTTCATCCTCCTCATGCACTCGCTTCAAACTTCCTGCAACAGACAAGAGGAAAGAGGAGTTAGGGAAAAAGATCAGCTGTGAGCACGACTCCAGGGTAGCTGTTACTGTTTTCTGCCAAGTTGGGGCTTGTTATTGACTCTACCCTCTGAAGACACTCAGCTTTGGGACAGCCAGCTGCTGACAGCACTGCTGTTTCCTCACACTCTTCCCTATGGAAGAGCAATTTCCTAGGAGCCACCTGTTTTGTGCTCCCTTCCAACTCTATCTTGGCTGAGCTCTAGCAGGGGTTGTTGCTGGCACGCCTCTAGGTCATGGTTTTTTACATGCTCTAGTCCCCTGTTAATCTCTTTAAAAGCAAAACAAAGCTTCTTGTCAGAGCAACTGCCTTAAAATGAAGGACAGCAATTATATCACTGGCTGATTTCAACCACTCCCTCTTGATTCCTCAAGGGCATTTGGGGTTTTGGAGTCCAGGGAAGACAGGGCCCTTCTCCAGAGTGGTATGGAGTGCAGACACCACCACAAGGAAGTCCAGCCATAGCAGAAGAGGATATTTAAGCAATGAAGTTTGAATGTAGCTCACTCCCCAACTGCAGCCATCCCCTCCCCTCCCAACACCTAGCAAGAAAAGTGGCATCACAAGCAACAGGAGAGGCTTCTGACCTGTACTACCAGGTGGAACTGAGAGAGATCTCTCCAACTCCAGAGGAGACATCATCTGGATGGTTAGTTTTGCTAGATAGATGGCTTCATATTCCTGAAAGAGAGTTTAATATTGCTATTAATTTGGCATAAGGCTTTGTAAGGATCATAGACTCATAGCACTAGAGACCTTAAAGTTCATCTACTTCCAGTTCTCCTGCTATAGGCAGGGACGTCTTCCACTAGCCCAGGTTGCCCAGGGCCCCATCCAACCTGGCCTTAAACTCTGCCAGGGATGGGACAGCCACAACCTCTCTGGGCAACCTGTGCCAGTGTCTCCCCACCCTCACAGGGAAGATGTAAAGGATGAATTCAGAATCACCAAGATGGCCTAGAAAGTAGACACAAGACAGTAGCAAGACAGAGGTATTAGAGGAGGAGAGTTTTTGTTGCTGTGACATGAATGACAAGAACTGTCAGAAGACAGAGCACCTGAAAGATGCCAAGAAATGGCTTTAAGGAAGAGAATAAGTTTGCATCACAGCAATTCTGGGAGAATGATCAGAAAACCCAGCTGTTGCTCCCAGAAGACAATTCAGACAGTAAGAAAAACCAACACACTTAGAATACAGTAGCTTCAGACACTTGCTACAAGGACAAACCACACATGGTCCTGACACTACCATACTTTCAGTGCTACACAACAAGTCCTTGAGGGAATTGCTTCCAAATAAAGCAACCAACCCACCCAAACTCAGTAGGTACTCAGTCATCTTGCTGCCAGCCACCTAAGGAAGAGCAGAGACACTGCAAATCTGTTGCAACATACTCTGATGTTTGCCCACTGCTCACCCAACAGAATCCTGGAATATGATGAAGCAATTTCATGATAGCACTGTTTGCTCTGGTGATCTCCATCACCTCTGAATGCAAGTGTCCAAGAGGTGCCACAATTCTCACTCTGTAGCCTCCTCAGCCACCAATGAAGCTGTTTCAGAGCCTCTTAACTGCACAAAGCAGGGTGTTTCTCCTCCACTTCTACATTTGCTTTGTCTAAAGCTTATTCTAATGAACCAGGGTGCCCACTCATCTTCCTCCCAAGCTCTACTACAGCTTCTGACATTTATTTGAAGCCTACTCTTACAAAAAATGCTCAGCCTAAGTGGAAGCAGCTGTTCTGCAGGAAGATGATTCATCCAATGTTGGTGTTTTTTTGAGTTATGACCAGAAATAAAAGAAGTCACCTGAAGTTGATGGACAAATCCAGCATTAGGATTAATACAGAATCTTCTTTCTTGAACATAAGTAAATGCATCCCTTAAAGAGGAGAGAGAAAATACTTCAGTGGAAGACAGACTATGACAAAAGCCTCTGTGGTTTCAGGAGTCGTCTTGCTGATAGTCAGTTCTTAGGAAATATGCAACCTCTGAACAGTGCTGACAGCTGGGTTGTACAACTGAAATGGTTTGGGCAAAGCAGGATTTCACAACTACTCCTTCCTATTTGCCCACCCCCAGCAGCTCCACTCTTCAGAGCTTGCTGGGCTGTTTTCAACACCCTCCTTAGAACACAGCCTTTCAGAGCCTCTCCTGTAGCTTTACAGCATGACATCTAAGTAGGCTGGATTCCTGCTCCCATTAAGAGCAGATGCCCACTTCTCCTTAACGAAAAGGCATGGAAACAAACCTGCAGTGAAGGGAAAAGGAATCATTTAAATTAAATTTAAGTGTAATTTAAATGCCCCATGGCAAGTTTCCCCCCAATCCCAGTAGGTAACAAATTGCTCATGTGTCAACACATGACTGTTTACATTCCCTCCAAAATGATTTGCTTCCACCCTGTGAATTTAAAGATGAATAGCTCAAGACATACCAGATCTTATCTGTACTAAAGCAGTCTCACTTCAGCCTTTTCAGACTCAATGGGTTTGTTCTTACCTGTACTTCACCCCAAACGTTTCCATTATGTATGCAATAACTAAGGCAGCACTGCAAAGAAACAACAACAAAAGAATCAGCAAACTAGATTTCTACTGTTAAAAAACCCAAACCAATAAGCAGGATGGAGTGTTTCCTACCTTCTGGAAATCCCTGCATTGCCATGGACAAGAACTTTTCCTAAGAAGGAGAAAAACCAAACAACCACCAACCATGTTTGCATAGACTGAAGGCCATGCTTTGAAATGTCATTTGGCCTTAAGGTGAACTACCCAGGAGCAAGCTACAGCCCAAAAACAACAGGAGTCTTACTTCCCTGGGGATTACTAACTCCCCTCTGTCCATTACTGCCCCAGGATACATGGATTCCTGCTCCTCTGAGGAGCTGGGGTAAAAGAATCTGCATTCCAGGGCCACAGTGCAGAATTAAAGCCTCAGGTTAGGGAGGGGACAAAAACTCCACCTCTTTATGCAGACAGCCCAGTTGTGTTTAAAGTGAAAAATAAACCAGATCTACAGAGAGGGTTGTTTTCCAGCTGGGGGCAGAAGGAAAGAACACTCTGCTCTCAACTTGTGTAGAATAGATCAAGTTGATGATCTTAGATGTCTTTTCCAACCTGAATGATTCTATGATTTTAAGGCAAGCACAGTAAAGCCCCAGATTTAAGCAAGCCTCATACTCAAGAGCCTCTAGCATATCACTAAGTTAGCTTTCACAACAATCTATTGTTAAATGAAGGGGAAAAAGTTCAGATGATTTTACCTCCACTCTGTAAACTTCCATCAATAAATTCTTTAGTCTAAAAAGGAAGAAAAAATGACAAGAGACAAAGTTGCAGACTTCACCTGGACATTTCCAGTTGTCTTGTCCCTTTAACTACCCATAAAACTGGGAGGTATGTCACTGGAATAAAAAGTCATTTCCTAACATCTTTGCTTAACGACTGGGAGGGGAAAAGAGCAAACAAAACAAACCCCAAAGCCCACATGCATCAAGAACAATATGGCCTGGATCACTCTGTGTCTTCCCTAGAAGTCCTCCAGAGATATTGGCAGTTACAGAAGTAGGTCTAACTGGTCTAGGAGGTGAGACATGAGGGAGGGTGGTGTGTGGAACACTGCCAACCTCCAACAGCTGATGAAGTGAAAAGCAAAAGCTAAATAATTTATTGTGGGGAAAACTCCAAAGACTAGACTCTTCAAAATAGGCCAACACTGAGCTACTAAGATGTCAGTAACTGGGAGATTCACAAAGGATGGTGTTTGATCAACTGACACGATACTTGAGAAATGGCATTTATACTTCAGAACACACTGCAGAAAAGCTGCAAGCCATCAGCTGATTTGCCTTTGCTCTGCAAAACCTTGACCATCTCTGCCATACACAAGGAAGTCAAAAGAGCTTTTTAGTGCTGGTTTGGAGAGAGGGTTTTTTTGAGTGAAGAAAGGAACAAAATGCTTTTGCTCTGTTGCAAACTCATGTAAACTACAGATACAAAAGCACAGCTCCAAACTCACGGTTTCTTCTGTTCCAAAGGTCAGTATGTACTGTTTAACTTAAGTTACTTTTTAATTCCTCTACAGTAAACACACTGCAAGCTGCTGTGAAACCTATTTACACCACCTGCAGACTATTTTCTGTTGAATTCACTGGAGTATTTGATACCAGAGATGTAAATACTGTTGGGTTCAAACAAGTTAAGTGTCCTACAGGCTAAGTTCTCCAGCACTCTCCTATGACCCAATTTCTTTCTTCCAAGACCATCTTTTGAGGGGTTTATTTGAGGCCATTATCAGATACATCTCTTTCAATTCTGCCTCAGTTTCTACTCCTGTAAAAAGGAGTCCATTCCACTTACTAAAGTGGCAATAATAAGGTCACTCACTTCCCAGCCCTTCCAGGTGCCTCAGGCTGGGTATCCCAAATGTGAAACTGGTATCTGTTAGCTGAGAGAACACCCAGTAGGCACCTCCATTCCCAATCCATTCCCATGAATACACAGACACTCACCATGGGGAAAAATCGGATTATATTCTCCACTGGATGATCTGCAATATCCAAGACTAAATACCTACAATGAAAACAGTTACTGTGAGTACATGGTAACACCAAGGTGCTGCCACCAGTAACCTTACAGCTGATTCAGCCCCACTACAGTCCTCAAACCTGCAGAAGGAAGCCAGCAAGAACACCCTGGCTCTACTTTCTGGGCTAAGAACTTCTCCAACCAAGCAGTCCCTGGAGCTGTCCTTATGAGGAAGCAAGTGAGGAACCTTCCCCAACATCCCCTGACCAAATCACCTCTCAGAGCAGAAAGGATCCACAAGTGCTCTGCTACAGGTGACTCCACTCTATTTCAAAGTAGCATACTAGAGAGAATCATAGAATCACCAGAGTTGGAAGGGACCTTAAAGATCATCTAGTTCCAACCCCCTGCCTTCCAGGGACACCTACCACTAGAGCAGGTTGCCCACAGCCCCAGCCAGCCTGGCCTTCAAAGCTTCCAGGGATGGAGCTTCCACAACCTCTCTGGGCAACCTGTGCCAGTGTCTCCCCACCCTCACAGGGAAGAACTTCCTCCTAATATCCAATCTAAATCTCCCCTCCTCTAGCTTACACCCATTTCCCCTGGTTCTATCACCACCTGACCTCCTCAAAAGTCCCTCCCCAGCTTTCTTGTAGCCCCCTTCAGACACTGAAAGGCCAAAAGGTGGTCTCCTTGGAGCCTTCTCTTCTGCAGACTGAACAACCCCAACTCTCTCAGCCTGTATTCATAGGATACTCCCATGGTCCACATCAGTGTGTAAATACAGGACAGTGTTCTTTCCCGAGACAGCTTTTTCAGAAGTACACTTTCTGATGATGTTACCTCCTGTTTAATTAGCAGGGCAAGCTGTACCCAGAACTAACAACTTGAAAGCTGAAGGCAGTTCCTGCAAACTAACAGCTACTACTCCTTGGTAGACTTACCTACATTTGGAGTTCAGGAGGAGGAAGAAACTTCATGGTTTGGATTTCAGAGTTTGCTTACACCTTAGCCCATGTTTCAAATAGTTTTGACAATGTGGAAAATATTTGGAAAGAAGACTAAAAACCTTGCTCATTTCTCACCTAAATAACTGTTGGAAGTTTGGTTTAATGAAGTTTGCTTCAATGTTTTGCCTTATGCATATCACATGAGTTATTCCATGTTTCTGAAGTGTAGGTAGCTGTGGAAAAAGGAAAGAAAACATGGGTTTGGTTGATTTGTTTCTGAATTACAGACTCTATTACCCAGTCCTAAAAGCTATACTTAAATACACAATAGGGCTACATCATGTCCTCCTGAAAAATCAAAGCTGCTTTTCTCCTCTTCAAAGCACAGCCTGAAAAATTGTCTTTTCCAGAAGACAAAAACACAACCACTAGGAGCTGCAAGGAATAAACCATTCCTAACAGTGAGAAAAAGAACAGGCAGGAAAGGCAGAATTCAATCCATTTGTCTCTGCCCACCTTTCACTTTGCTTGCAAATGCAACTCTCTACATGATGCAGTCATTTTCAGCTAGCAGCAGATTCGGGCTGCAATCAGACTGTTGGAAGGAAAATCATTGAAACTATGAGGTGAGTTTGCAGATACAAGCTTTGTTTTAGCAGTGCTGGACTTTGCTCTAGATGCAATGGGCCTGATTTTTACTATGTGTGAGCTCCCAGCTCTGATTTGTGTTGCAAATCCATCTGCCTGATGTGCTTGTCCCAAAGATTTTCCTCAGGAAACTGATATTCCAGCTCAACTCTAAGACTCAGTTTGACTCCAAAAGGCTGACAGAGGAATGCTCACTGCAATGAGTATGCAAATCACTTCAAACTTGCACTTTTCTCTGGGTTGTAAGCAGTAGGTAAAGCTGATTAGAATCTCCAGACTCACTCTGGAAAGGGGAGGCAGCAACACTAGCCCTAGTAACAGACAATCCTGCAGGCTAGAGACACCACCCCAGAAATGCATTTATTATGCATTTAAGTGTAAAAATGCACTTCTACTCTGGTGTCTTTCATGTTCCAGTTCAAGCTCACAACCAAATTTACACCTACCCAGGTAACACTTGAACATGACCTTTAAAGATCCTTCCCAACCCAAAGCATTCCATGTATCACCACAGTAACACATCCAATCACCACAGCTGAGTTTCCTTATGAGACACTGTTCTGAGAATCATACCTTGCTTTTCATAGCTGAAGAATATGGGCCTAAAAATAACCCAGGCAAAATTTCCTAGGAGGCAAAAGAAGAGACATTTAACAGCAACCCAAAATTATTTGAGACAATGCATTGCACTCAACTCAAGACTACGGCAATAAAACTAAGTAATTCACTTAGCAGGCAGAGCTGTGTTACCAAGTGTCACTTACAACAGGACAAAGGAGAAAACTCCAGGCTGGCAAAATAAAAAAGAAACATCATCTTGTGCAGGAGATCTTGTTTTGGAACAGAAATCAAGTCTGTTATTTGGACTGAGGTCCAGTTTGATGACTGAACCAAACCCAACCCCAGATCAAATGAACAGAACTCTAACTTTGTGTTTCATTCTCTCTTGGAATTAATTCCAAATTGCTCTCATGGAAAAAAGATAAAGTCATGGTATAAGTCTTCTAGCTTTGTCCTAGCAGTAGGAAAATACCAATTCTTAATCCATTATCTCCCCACCAATACAGACATGTAGGGCTGTAGATCTTAGCGCGTGCAAGGACTCTGCTGACACCACGGTAGGAACATTTTAATTGTCCATCCTGCTCGAGAACACTGCCAACCAAATCTACCTTAAAAAGCAAAGCCCCCATCCATTTTGAACAACTATCTCCTAAAAACATTCAAGAAGACAAAAAAATGCAGTATTTTGGGGATTCTGAAGGACAAAATTACTTTTTCCCAGGATTTGGACAAGGTTGCTCCAAGCACATCTGTACTCCAAGCTTCACTCCTCACACAACTCTCCAATGGTGCTGCCTGACACTTCACCCCCAAAATCTGATTTTGACACCAGTTCTATTTCTTACTGAACTGCCCCTGGGGTTTGAGTCAAATGGTAAAGGAAAGTGTCATACCTGCATCTCTCTCCTCATGGGATAGGTCCAATCCTTCAAAATGAAAGAAAAACCAATTACATAGAGACACAAATGGCAGAGAGCTGTATGTGCATGTTATGTAAAAGAACCAAAATCTGGTTTCTGCAGACTGTACAAGCTCCCTGCTACCCAACAGACCATGATCACACTCACTGCCAACTCTCCACTTGGATACCAGTAACACTCAAGTGCAAGGAATACTGTTTTGAAAGCTAGTGTGAAGAAACCCCAAGTACTTGAAATCATCCAGCAGAGCTGTCACATCATTAATAGAAGTTCCCCATGAGGCAGCAATGTGCTCTTGGGGCCAAGAAGGCCAATGGTCTCCTGGAGTGCATTTAGGAGAGTGTGACCAGCAGGTCCAGGGAAGTTCTCCTCCAGCTCTGCCCTGCCCTAGGGAGGTCACAGCTGGAGCAGTGTGTCCAGTTCTGGGCTCCCCTGTTCAGGAAAGGCAAGGAACTAGTGGAGAGAATCCAACAGAGGCTAGGAAGATGCTGAGGGCACTGGAGCATCTGTGGCAGGAGGAAAGGCTGAGAGCCCTGGGGCTGCTTAGCCTGGAGAAGAGCAGCCCCCACAGGGCATCTGCTTAATACTTTTCAATAGCTAAAGGGGGAGGATATCCAAATCAGACAAATCAGCATCATCTCAATGCTTATCAGTATCTAAAGGGAGGTCAAGAGGATGAGGTCAGACTCTTGTCAGTGGTGCAAGGTAGGTATAAACTGCTGTAGGTAACCCTGCATTAGCAGAGGGGTTGGACTTTCTGCTTAGGAACTTCCCTGGAGAGTGGGGTGGAAAAAACAGAAAGAAAAAGGGAAAAAGCTTCAGAACATTCTGTACTAGCCACAGAAGCAAAAAAATCCTTTGGTACATTCCTACAGGCACTGAAAAAACAAGATAACAAATGTAGTGGGTAACTCCCTTAAAATCCACACTGCCTCACCTAACACATTCAAACTAACTTTAGTTTAAATATTCAGGATTTAGCTTTAATAATTCTAGAAACTTATGTTCTCCATGAGCCCAGCAAGCCACTAAATAAACCTCCCTATTTCTCCATCCTAGACTGTTACACCAGGAAGGATCCTTGCAAGGGCAATCCACGTGTTTGTGCTCAGCCACAGAGGACATGATTCTCCTCATCAGCCAACTCACAGCTAGCACATTGCAGCCTTCCAGGAATCCCAGAAGCATGTCTGTGAAGGGTCACCACTCAGTAAATAGCTGGGAAGGGCTGGCTCCTATCATCCAACTCAATCTATCAGAGCTACCCAGAGCAAATGTCAGGATCAACACTTTGGTCCTTTGCCCCATTTCACAGAACTGCCAAAGCTGAACAGAAAAATGCTCAGGCAGACTCTATTCCTGTCTTTGCTTCTCTACAACTCCCACTGTCCTCTATTAACAGGCTCTTACTCATTCTTTGACCCTCACACATGAAGGAGTTGTATCTGAGATCACAGTTACCAGCTGGAGGGGGGGGAAAAAGAAAGGAACTAGTCCAAGACATCAAATCAAATAGAGCACATCCATTTCTTTACATAATGGTGTTGGGAGCTCCACACACACTGGCAGCTAAGAAAAAACTTCACCATATGTCACTCCTGTTATGTTCCAATCTCCTCCAAACCATGAGAAAGTGAAAATCTAAATATTCCACCTGTGAAGTGAGCTCAGGATTACACCAAGAAAGATCCAGGACCTTTAAACTGCAACACTGTCTACCTTAGCTCCTGCAGTTTACCAACAGCATGGATTTCACATTAAGCCTCTTTTTAGTGAGGGACACAAGAAAAATCAAGTGCTTCCCCCAGACACACATGCAGATACACAGGGAGGTTTTGCTAGCTCTTGGGAATGGAGTTAGAAAGGATTTTAGTATCAGTAAAGTTCATCTGGAAACCACCTGAATTGAACCTGAGACATCATTTCTGAGAAAGCAAACAAACATTGAGCCACTCAAAACAGTTCTTTCAGTACTACCTGAAACATAGACAAACAGCTAAATAAAATACACTCAAGTAGCCTCTGCTGAAGACCCAGAGAGGTAAGGTAAGTTACTTCTGCATCTTCCAGCTGAACAAAGAAAAGCTCCTGCTAATAGAAATCCTGTGACAAAAGGGTGCTATTTACAGAAGTGTATCCTTTGAAGGTTTTGACCTAAGAGTTTTAGCATATACTCCCATTGGCTCACTGTGGCTAGGAAAGCAGAACTCATTCACTAAAACCCAAGAAAACTGTGGTCAAGGAGACTTCATACATTACAAATATTCCTTTCAAATGCATGAGAAGCAGGATATTGTATTAGCCTCGACAGCTGTAAGCTCTGCAAGATGAATAGGCAAGAATTAAGCAACATACAGTCCAAAGGAGACCAAAACCCAAAAGACAACAGATGCCACAGATGTTCTGAACAAGAAAAAAATGTCACTATTGGCTCCAGACAATTAAGTCTTCAGTATTCTTCAAGAAGCCAGAAAGGTAGAGTTTCCAATGGGATTTAGACTGCAAAAGAAGTTGACTGAAAGACCATGTCCTGGATTAGATGCTTTCTTTTTAAAAGAGTGGTCTCCTGACAGCCCCTCAAGGCTTTTAAAACTAACAGTGCAAGATTATTCAAGTGTCATGGAAAATTGTGTTAAAAATGGATCTATTAACCTACATTGAAGACAAGCAGAGGTCTCATTTTAAGGATTTCATTAATCAGCCACGTTTTCCATGTTGTCTGGAGCACCCAGCAAACAAATAACGACTGAAAGAGTCTCTTTTTATCAGATCAACTAGAAGAATTTTGCTAAGGAAACAACCGATGATGCCAGAGCTGGAGAGAGTAGCAGCACTCTGTGCTGCTAAGCACTTAGGAGGTTCTACAGAGACAAGTGTCAGCCTCCTGGGACACACAACCTCCAGTATTCACACGACACAAAAGTAAGAGAAAAGGAATGCAAAAAATAAACACCCCCCCCAACTCCACAGTTTTAAAAAGGAGCTGCTCACCTCTGACAGCCCTTCCTGAACTAGACTGTGAAACACTGACAGACAAGTTTCCATGACCTCTCAGGTGTTTTGCTGAGGGTGATCACAGCATGTGCCTGCTGTATTTTGTGTTCACACAAATGAAATGCCAGGGACTATCTAAAGCACTTCAACTGCTGCCCCAGAATGGACTTATTAGCAGGAGAAAAGGAAATCAAGCACTTTTCAAAGCCCTCCCTTCCCCATCTACAGCCAATCTCTAACTGAAATAAACTGAGGATATAAATGAATCAGTGAGACTTGTCCACACTACAAAGAGCTTCTTGGTAATCAACACCCAAAACTACATCAAGCTACTGTGCCAACAGCTACTCTGTCAATGTTTTGCCACAGCCATACCCATTCCTCTTTAGAATTTTAATGGCAAAAAACTAACAACTAGTTATATGTGCAAATGCACATACATGTGGACTTTCTCCTCTAAGAGACACCTTGGCAAGGACTTAAACTAATTAAAAAATGAATATATGAATTTGACATTAACAGCCCTGACATTGAGATTTGTCTATGCTTAAGATCTGCATAAAAGCAAAGACTGTGGCATTTAAACACAGCACCACAATGTAACTTAAACAACCTCTGTATGCCTCACCACAAGGAATGTGGTGAAATGGATACAAGTGACATCACTGGTTGGTCCTTAACCAGCAGTTTAAGTCTGAAGACTCATCTGATTTTCTCATGTGAAAAGTACAACCTAGTTGTTCTTTGCCAAAGCCCAAATTTGGTTGAAGGCAACCTGCAGTACTACACCTTAATTATGGTTAAAATCCTGCTGAGTGTGTCCAGAGAAGAGCAACAAAGCTGGGGAAGGGTCTAGAGCACAAGTGTTGTGAGGAGCAGCTGAGGGAACTGGGGTTGGTTAGCCTGGAGAAGAGGAGGCTCAGTAGAGACCTTCTCACTCTCTGCAAGTCCCTGAAAGGAGGCTGGAGCCAGCTGAGAGTTGGTCTGTTTGCCCAGGGAAGAAGTGACAGGACAAGAGGAAACGGCCTCAAACTGTAGCAGGAGAGGTTTATGTTGGACATAAGGAAAAACTCTTCCCTGCAAGGGTGTTTAAGCATTGGAAAAAAGGCTGTCCAGGGAAGAGGCAGATATCACTGTCCCTGGAAACACTCCAAAAACATGTAGCTGTGGTGCCTGGGGACATGGTCTAGTGGTGGACTTGGCAGTGTTAGATTACCAGTTGGACTGAATAATCTTGGAGGTCTTTTCCAACCTTAATGATTCTATGATTCTAAGTAGTAGAGCCTGCAAACCACAAACTGCCCTAGATGAAGGAAGAAGCTCTCAAAGTTGCTGAAAAAATCCACCAGGAAAATAAATCAGTAGTTTGAAAGGAGAAGAATCTAACATAAAGAAGTCTCAAAAAAATCTAGGACTGCCAGAATCCTCTTCCCTAAGTTTGTTTCTCTGCCTGATGGAACAGTCACATAAGCTGTAACACTCAAAAGTCTCTTCTCCCAACCTGATACAACCTTTTTCCACCAGCTGTGAAATCAAAGCTGAAGACAACTGTTCTGATAAGGACAGTCACAAATTCTGCTGGCCTGCTTCAATTCCTTCACCTGCTCTGGCCAACTAATCTCCTGGCTGTAACTTTGGACCATTCTGTATAGGAAATGAAAGTTACAGCTGAACAGTGTTAGAGCTGAGCAGTCACAGGCCATGATTCTATCAACTGCTAACACTAACACCACCTCCCTGAGCAGCCTACAGCTTGGATTGTGGATGGATCCCAATCCCTTGATGATTGCCATGAAACAAAAGCATTATGCTTAATTCTGAGGTAGTTTTCAGTCTAATTTACACTGAGGTTGTGGTCTCCTTGTGTGGAGAGATTCCAAGCCCAGCTGGAGGTGATCCTGGGCAAGCTGCTGTGGGTGCCCCTGCTTTAGCAGAGGGGTTGGACTAGGTGATTCCCAGAGGTCCCTTCTAACCCCTTTTTGCTAAAAACTAACAGCTTTTTTAGCAAAGCTAGTTGTCTACCAAGTAAGCTCCCTGCTCCAGGTCACCACAGGTCACATAAGCACTGGGACAAAACCAGTGACAATGCTGGATGGTTGACAGCATGGGTAAAGCACTTTTTTGCACAGCCAGCTATTACATGGGCTTTGCTGTAACAGCAAGTCCCCCTCAGTCACAGATCCCACTTTGGTGAGCCCCAGCAGTAGTAAACATGGGCTGGGAAGCAGTTGAACAGTGTGTTCTGTGTTTGTCAAGAGGACTTGGACAATGGGAAGACCTCATCCTATAGATATTTTGGCTTGTGCAAATACAAAGGAATACAAAAGGCAGGAAGGTTGAGAGGATAAAGAATAACAGGTGGGAATGACAGAGCACACAGAGGAAGGAAGAAGTGTTCAACAGGAAGATAAAGGTTATTTTAGCAAAGAGAAATACAAGCCACAGAAAAGGATCACAGGTAGACCAAGGCAACTAAACATTAAGGTAGAAACACAACACAAAGTCCAAACACTTCTTATTCATCCCATTCTGTGACACTGGTTCAAAAGATACCTCTGGTAGCTTGTTAAATACCAGCTACCACAGAGGACCATCAGTGCTGGCTTTTATTAAAGCACAATAAAGCAGGGAAGGCAGAATTCCTCAGCTCACATGAAGCCCACAGCCCAGAGGCAGGGCCTCCTGAAGCCCAAGGCCCAGGGGCAGGACCACCACACTTTTTGGTTTATTTCCTTTTTCAATAGACTTGCACAGAAACTGAGACTCATCTGGATTTTGTCTAACAGCATTTCTCCTGCATTCACCCCCCAGCATTCCTAGCCACTACAATAAAAGGTCTTGATCATTCCCTTTTTACAAAGAATCCACAAAATGAGCACTAATGAACAAGTTTTATTGGTAAAAGAAAAGCTGCATTCAGATTATTAGAAGTATTTCCAATGGTGCATGTCCTTTTCCATGCTCTTTGGGGTTTTTTTTGGTGTTTGGTTGGGTTGGGTGTTTTTGTTTGAGGTTGGGTTGTTTTGGTGTGGTTTTGTTTTGAACTACAGCCTAGTGAATTGAGCTACACTGAGATAGCCAAGGTCTCTTTACAATCCTCATTTAGATAGAAAACCATGCTTTAAGCCCCCAGTTGCACACACTGCTTCAGTTAGGAGCCACCTTCAACATCTGGGTGGATGCCTGAGCACATCAACATGCTGCCCACGGAGGCAAGGACTAAATTAATGACAACTGACAAGGCAGAAGTTAATCACTCCTGACAAGATTGCTCAACTTCAGCTGCCACAGTGCAGCACTTCTGCTATATGCAAAGGAGTCTGATAATATCCCACAGAGTTATGATCAAAATCTGTCACCTGATTTACATTTCCCAGCATTAACATCCCATTTGTTTGGAGGTCCTCTTGCTCTGTTCTGTGGGCAGGTAAAAGAAGTTATGATGCTACAGGCTTCCTACTTATTTTAGGAGTCCCCCTGGAGAAGAGGGGAAATCACTATGTTTAAGGAGGTTATTTGTGCTTCTTGTCAAAAGGAAGAGTGAAAAATCAAGTTTCAGTTTAGATGGACTGCACTACTGCACAGCTAAAAAAGCAGTCAAAAAGCCATTAGCATTTCAGCCTAAATATAGCTGTCAAGAAATGCAAATTTCTTCCCCAAAAATCACGTGCTAAAGAGAGATCAGCTTTTATGCATAACAAAAAGGCAAACATGACTGCTTAGTCAAGAAGCTGAAAAGTCCATCACAAAAACCATGGAGAGGCCTAAAACAATTCTCACTACATCAGGAATACTAGTTTCCTCAGCCTGCTTGCAAGCAAATATGCTGCTGTTTTAACAAAGGAATGAACTGCTGTGTTCCCATTACATAGATGCTTTTGACACTGTCTCCCAGAACATCCTTATGGGGAGGTTTAGGAAGTGTGGGTTAGATGAGTGGACAGTGAGGTGGGTTGAAAACTGGCTGAAGGACAGAGCTCAGAGGGTTGTGATCAGTGGTGCAGAGGCTAGCTGGAGGCCTGCAGCTCATAGTGCCCCCCAGGGGTCAGTACTGGGTCCAGACTTGTTCATCAATGACCTGGATGAAGGGATAGACTGGACCCTCAGCAAGTTTGCTGTTCCAAACTTGATGATAAGAACCTGGGAGGAGTGGCTGACACTATCAGCAAGACCTGGACAGGCTGAGAGTTGGGAGGAAAACCTCATTAAGTTCAACAAGGGGAAGTGTAGAGTCCTGCACCTGGGGAGGAATAACCTCATGGAGCAGGAGAGGTTAGGGGTTGACCTGCTGGAAAGCAGCTCTGCAGAGAAGGATCTGGGAGTGCTGGTGGACAAGTAGTTCCCCATGGGCCAGCAATGTGCTCTTGTGGCCACAGAAGTCAAGGGTCTCCTGGGTGAAGAGTGTGACCAGCAGGTCCAGGGAGATTCTCCTCCAGGTCTGCTTTGCCCTTGAGAGGCCATATCTGGAATATCATGTCCAGTCCTTGGCTCCTTAGTCCAAGAGGGAACTGGAGAGAGTCCAGTAGAGGCTATGAAGATACTGAGAGTACTTGAGCATCCCTGCAAGGACCAAAGGCTGAGATCCCTGGGGCTGTTTAGCCTTGAAAAGAGCAGACTGAGAATCCCAGTGTGGTGGGGACTGGAAAGGACCTCTAGAGATCATCTAGTCCAACTCCTCTGCTAGCACAGGGTCACCCAGAGCAGGTTGCACAAGATCTTGTCCAAGTGGGTTTTGAACCTCTCAAGAGAGGAGGACTCCACAACCTCCCTGGGCAGCCAGGTCCAGTGCTCCAGTTTACCCCAGACTTCATCAACTCATCTTGCAGAACTGGCCAACTCACCTAGACTGCAGCCAGTACCCAACCAAGAGTGGACTTGAGGAAGCAGCACAAGCCAGCACTGACACACAGATGTACTGAGGCCCTACCATTCTGTGCTTGACCTACAACAAACATGGTTTCACCACCAGGATGAACTTAAGGACACACAAACTGCAGGGAGAAAAAAAGTGACACACATCTCTAAGGTACTCAGAAGGAGGAGTTTCTGGTCCATCAGTTATTGAGATGGTATCAGGTTAGGAATGCAAAGGTGGCACAACTCTCTCCAGTAGGTAAATATCACCAGAGCTTCTTAATGTGACATTTCCCAAGCTCCAAAAATTACCAATAGCCAAGTACTTGAAAAATGCAGCAACCTGCAACACACTGTATGGATTAGGGACACTGAAAACAACCTACAGGCCAGAGAACTGACCTATTTCTGCAGCCTCCTGAGTCAATCCATCCACAGGCTGCTGTCACCCTTCCACAACCAGCCTTGCCCACTCTCTGACACTTCCTTATGCCAGCACCAGAGAGTGTAAAGCTGTGCAGCCAACCAGATCAGTTCTCTGATTTGACTTGTTTTTGTTGTTTATTATTTAAGCTGTCATATGGTTACTAGAGCCAGCCAGGAGAAGGGAGCTGGCAGTTAAGATTACCTCAAAATGACCACAAAGTGGCACTTACTCTTGAGCAGCCTGCCTCAGGAAGTAAACCAGGGGTTTACCTCAAGTTCTCTCTCCTCCCCTTCCTCCTCCCAGCATCTTGCAATCAAATCTACCAAGACAGCACCAAACCATACATAACCAGCTTCCTAAGATAATATTAGTGAGCACTCCTCCTCAAAGAACCTCCTCAGTGCACTACACAAGACTGATCTTCAGCTTTCCATGAATAACTACATTTTGTGGACAGAATCATTTTAGTTTCCTTAGTTTGATGTTTCCAAAGCATCCTCTTAATGAAGAGGAAGCCTCTTACTCTCTGCTCAACAAGTTAGCTCCACAAGAATTTAGATGATCTCCCAATGGCTTTAATTTTTCTGTTTTCCCCACATACTCCAACTACAGTGTATTTACATATTTATTTACAAATGTTAGGTGATAAAAAAAAATAAACCAACTTCAAAGTCTTTACAAACAACAGCCCTAGAAATCACAGAATCCCAGACTGGTTGGGGTTGGAAGGGACCTCTGGGGATCATCTAGTCCAAACCCCCTGCTAAAGCAGGGGCACCCACAGCAGCTTGCCCAGGATCATCTCCAGCTGGCCTTGGAATCTCTCCACACAAGGAGACTCCACAGCCTCTCTGGGCAGCCTGGGCCAGGGCTCCAACACCCTCATACCAAGGTTCTCCTCTGGCTCAGCTGCAACCTCCTGGCTTCCAGTCTGTGCCCAGTGCCCCTTGGGCTGTCCCTGGGCACCACTGAGCAGAGTCTGGCCCCAGCCTCTTGCCTCCCTTGGCCCTTTAGCTCTTGCTCAGCGTAATGCCCCCAGGGCTCTCAGCCTTTCCTCCTGCGTTCCAGTCCCCTCAGTATCTTCCTAGCCTCCAATGGACTCTCTCCAGTACCTCCTTGTCTCTCGAACTAGAGAGCCCAGAACTGGACACACTACTCCAGGAGTGGCCTCCCTAGGGCATAGTAGAGAGAGAGAAGAACCTCCCTTGAAATTCTCCACTAGGGTCTGGCAGGATGTGAAGTCCTAACACTGCAGGCATTATACTATTGAGAGAGGGAGCATGAAAAGAGCAAACAATAAAAGCCACTCTGAAGGATACCGTGTTACAATTTCAGTTCTCACCAGCTGAAAGTTGGACTAGCAGTGACCTCTGATTTTAAAACTGAGGTTTAACTCCACACTCCCTCCTAAACAGGTTCAAAAAGCCACCCAAGCTTATAGAGTTGACCATTTTCAGAAGTAACTAGAGACAATATGATGGTTTTCTCCAGAAAGAAATTCAAACCCAAACAAATTATAAACCAACCAGGGTGGGCTATACTTTGTGTTCAGGTACAAACTGATTCCAATTTGCTGGAAACAACCCAGATGACTTGTAAACACCTCCATAGCTCTCAGGAGGGCATTGAATTTGGCCAACAAAACCAGCAAGAGAAAAAACCTATAGTAACTTCTGTCCTTCAGTTAACTTGCCACAATAACAGCATGTAACAATAACTCTGTTAAAGCAGAAATGAATGCTGATGTTCATGAAATACACCATCTCTAGACCTCTGATACTATCAACTTCTCTTGTGAACGCTGTGACGTTTCCTATTGAATGCCCGACGCCCTCAAAGCAGGACGCTTAGGGCTGTTTGTGACACATGAAAAGACAGCAGCAGTCTCCAGGGTCAGAGTCGAAAAGCTAAGCCAAGCTCAGAAATCAGACACCGCTTTGACCCAGCTCCTCTGACACCAGGCAGGGTGCAGTTTAGTCTTGGCACGATATTGCCACCTGTCTTAGTTTGCAAGTCTTGGCTCCTGAACACTGTAAAAATGCCTCCCCAATAGACTCACCAATTGTTTCAGGAGTATCTAAGAGTTAGTAGGCACCAACTGTTAGGAAGGGGACACGCAGGTACTCAGTGCTAGCAGCTCACTCCCTTTCGGTATGAACAAAAAAAGGGGGCAAATCAGGCAGCCGGCAGCAGATGGAGGGCTGGTGACCATACAAAGGGAGAGGGAACACGCAGTGGAAAGCAAAAGGGCGGCTAACAGGCAGGCCATGACAGAGGGAAGCACAGAAGAGGGGACACCAGGGAAAGCAAGCTGAGGGGGGACCACTACCAGAGGGCAAAAGCTAAGGGAGATAAGGCAGGGTGGGGGGCTGTAAAGGCAAGATTCCTCTTCAGCAGGCAGGGCTGGCTAACAGCCCTAAGAGCAGGCAGGGAAAGGCCGGAGACACCTCAAAGGAGTAATATGCAGGTGGGAAGGGAGTCTGTGAAGAGGCAGCGGAGACAGCAAGGAGCAGAGGAAGGATGCAGGACTGGAGGATGTGGTCGGTGGTCCCGGGGTGGGAAAGAAGGGAGGCGGCACAGCAGCCAGCAGCGAGGCCTGAGGACAGGAGTGCCACCAGAACAAGGGCAGGAGATGAACCCGCGGGGGGCAAGCAGCGAGGCCTGCGATGGGGTGAATCCTGCGGGAACCCCACAGCCAGGTGGAGAGAGAGGGGTGAGGGAACGGGGGACAAGAGACACTCCCTCGGTGGGGGAAGAGGGACTGGAGAGTGGAGGGAGGTCGGGACAATCCTCACAACGCGGGGCCGCTGTGGGCAGCAATCCTCGGGCGGCCCCCGGCAACTCCCCTCCGCAGCTCACCTCAGAGTCCTCTTTGGCCTGCGGCAGCGCGGGGAAGGCCGGCTTGGCGAGCTCCATGGCCGGGCTCTCTCCGGGCGGGGCAGGACCGGGCAGGGCGGCTATTTGGGCAGCGGACCCGAGAGCTTCGGCTCGGGAGGAGCAGCAACAACGGCGGCGGCAGGGGGAGGAGGCNCCCCCCCCCCCCCCCCCCCCCCCCCCCCCCCCCCCCCCCCCCCCCCCCCCCCCCCCCCCCCCCCCCCCCCCCCCCCCCCCCCCCCCCCCCCCCCCCCCCCCCCCCCCCCCCCCCCCCCCCCCTGCCGCTCCCCCACCCTTCCGCCCGCCCCCGGCAGGCTCCACTCCGGGAGCGGTACCGCCTCCGCTCCCGCCTTGCTCTAACTGCCCCGCCCACATTGGCCTCGGCGCGCCTGGCCCTGCTCCTGGGGCCGTTGGCGCCAATCGCCGCCCGCGCGTTCCCCTCAGTCTCCTCCTCAGGGGCCGTCTCTAGGCGGGGCGCGGGCAAAGGCCGTTAGAGCCCCCGGAGTCATTATTAACGGCTAATTAGAGCCTGAGAACGCCCCCTCCCCGCCCGTAGGAACTTCTGTGCCCTTCACCGCCCTCCGGCCCCGCCCTCAAGGTCCAGAGTGTCTCTGTTCGAGGCATGGGGCCGAAGAGCCTCAAGGCCTCGTTCGTTCCCTGACATGTTAAGACCCTCAATGCTTCCAAAGATATTTGCCTGGGGTCTCTTTATCCTCCCATGCAGATCAAACCTCTTCCACCTTGGTGAGCAGCAATTCACCGATGGAAAGGCACAGCATGCCTCAAATTTTAGGTGGTGACACAGATTAGGTCTTTAGAGTCCCAGAATTATTGAGGTTGGAAAGGACCTTTAGGATCATGGAGTCCAACCATTAACCCAGCCCTGCCAAGTCACCACTACCCCATGTCCCTCAGCACCACATCTACATATTTTTTAAACAGTTCCACTTGGCTCCACCACTTCTCTGGGCAGCCTGTTCCAATGCTTAACCACTCTTTCAGTAAAGTTCAACATATACCTCCCCTGAAACAACTCGAGGCTGTTTCCTGTCATCCTGTCACTTGTTAACCGGGGAGAAGAGACCAAGCCCTGCCTCACTACAACCTCCTTTCTGGGAGTTGTAAACATTTTCAACAGGTCTTCTTTGAGCACAGGAGAGACAACCTCTGACACACCAGTCTTGGGGCAGGAACCTACTTTTCCACTTTTTGAGGTCCCCTGACCCCATGCTGTAAGATATCACCCCAAACTATTAAACATTTTGCTCATTGCCCCCTTAAGAAACTTTCCACAACTGAGTTTCAGTGACTCTTCTTTCAGCACTGCAATGTCCTTTCAGTGAAACATCACAGAATCATGGAGTAATTTAGGTCTATGATCATCAAGTCTAACTGTTGACCCAACACCACCATGCCACTACACTATGCACAAAGTGCCACATCTTGACCACTTCTAGAGATGGTGATTCCATCACTGCCCTGAGCAGCCTGTGCCATTTTGGTGAACAAATTGTTCCTAGTCCAACCTGAATCCTCCCTGGTTCAACTTGAGGCTGTTTCCTTTTGTCCTATCACTTGTTCCCTGTAAGAGACCAAATCCCATCACACTACAACCTCCTTTCTGGCAGTTGGAGATTGAGAAGGTCTTCCTTGGGCCTCCTCTTCTGCAGACTAACCAACCCCAGTTCCCTCAGCTGCTCCTCACAATACTTGTGCTCCAGACCCTTCACCAGCTTTGTTGCCTTTCACTGGACACACTCCCAACACCTCAATGTCCTTCTTGGAATGAGTGGCCCAAAATTGAACCCAGTATTCGAGGTATGGTCTCAGCAGTGCTGAATACAGGGAAAAAGATGAAACATGAAACAGTGAAGGAGACATCTACAGTAAAATTTCATCTCTCACCTCCAGCCTGCATCAAGAACAGGAGCAGAAATGGGTTAGCCTTCACCTATGGCCTGAACTTCAAAAATGAGCTATAACCTCTTCCAGGACATCAGGAAACAGTTTGCCATCTTTTGCCCTTCTCCAAGATCATGCCAGCAGCTCAGCTCAGTGTTTATGTCACCACAGTGCTGAAAACCTGACTTTTACTGCATTTTCTGTTCCAAGCAGACTGCTTGTAGCACCCAGACCTGCATGAGCTGCACTCAGGAGTGTTAAAGTCACCTAAAAGTGAGATTTGCATCTAGACATTCCTGACACAACCAAAATAGTGAGTTTTCATCCTAACCAGAAAAAAAGATTCCTAACAATAATTAGCCATAGAAACATGAAAATATTGTTACCTATACTTTACTGTACCTGTTTTGTCTCACAGTGATGGGGAAAGAAGTAAAATGGCTACTCAAGCTATCAGTTAAGCAGTGTGTTTCCTGGCAAATCAAGAGTTAATCTAATGTACTTGCCTCTTGGCTGAGCATGTCTAGAATAATCCAATTAGGATAATGAGAAGTAGACTCTAGTACAATACTGATCCAGTCCAATGCTTAGGTAAGCTGCACAGCACAGCTGGTGGATCTGCACGCACACCCCTTGAAAATCAAACACTAGCCATAGTGATAGATGTCCTTCAGAACACCAACACCTTGGCTTTGTTTGTGTTGCAGTGATTACTTCAAGAGCTGCAGCAGTCATCTCTCACAGAGCACAATGGCAAGGCACACACAGCCAAATTCCAGCCTTGTGAGATGTACAGCAGAGGTCCAGAAGTATTGGGATTGCAGAGGGATGGGGACAGGCTGGATCAATGGCTCAAGGCCAATGAGATGAGGTTCAACAAGGCCAAGTGGTGAGTCCTGAACTCGTGTCACAATAATCCCAGGAACGCTCCAGACTTGGGGCAGAGTGGCTGCAAAACTGCTCAGGGGAAAAGGACCTGGAGGTATTGGTCAACAGCAGCTGAAGATGAGGCAGCAGTGAGCCCAGGTGGCCAAGAAGGCCAACAGCATCCTGGCTGGGATCAGTACTAGTGTGGCAGCAGGATTATGGCAGGGATTGTCCTCCTGGCCTGGGCATTGAGGAGGTCACACCTTGAATCCTGCGTTCTGTTTTGGGCCACTCACTCCAAGAAGGACATCAAGGTGCTGGACTGTGCCCAAAGAAGGATAACAAAGCTGATGAAGGGTCTAGAACACAAGTTCTGTGAGGATCCACTTAGGGAACTGGAGTTGTTTAGTTTGGAGAAGAGGAGGCTCTGGAGAGAACTCCCTAAATCCACGAAAGGAGCCTGGAGTGAATGGTAGGTCAGTCTCTTCTCCCAAGTAACAAGTGGAAGGACAAGAGAAAATGGCCTCAAGTTGTGCCAGAGAAGGTTTAGTTTGGATATTAGGAAAAAATTCTTCCCTGAAAGAGTGGTTAAGCATTGGCAAAGGCTGCCCAAGGCAGTGCTAGAGTCACCATCCCTGAAGCTGTAATCAAAACTTTTACTATGTGCTTCCAATTTCCCCACCTCTGCTTAGATGCTCTAGTCCCTAACTGCCATTCAGGACACAAGTTATGCTAAGATAAAGAAAGATTCCACCTCAAGTACTGTGTCCAGCTCAGGGGCCTCCAGAGTAAGGAGAGTCTAGAGGAGGCCATGAAGATGATTTGAGGGCTGGAGCACCTCTCCTAGGAGGACAGGCTGAGAGAGTTGGGATTGTTCAGCCTGGAGAACAAAAGGCTCCAGGGAGACCTTACTGCAGCCTTTCAGTACTTAATATGAGAAAGATGGGGACAGAGATTGTAGAAAGGCCTGTTGTGACAGGACAAGGGGTGATGGCTTGAAACTAAGAGGGTAGGTTTGGATTAGATTCAAGGAATAAACTCTTCACTTGTGAGGGTGGTGAGACACTAGCACAGATTGCCCAGAGAAACTGTTGGCACCCAATCCCCAGCAGTGTTCAAAGCCAGGCTGGATAGAGCTTGGAGCAACCTGGTCTCCTGGAAGCTGTTTCTGCCCACGGCAGGGGGATTGGACCTAGGTGATCTTTAAGGTCCCTTCCAACTCAAATCAAGCTGTGGTTCTATGAAAGCAAACATTTTAAGACTTGTTCATTTCTTGCAGTAATTAAATGCTAGCTCAGCTAAATCCTATTCCCAGACTTCAGCAGCAAAGGAGTGAACACCACTTGCCCCCTTCTGTCTGAGGGAAAGGTTGCTGCACTCGGTATGTAAGACACAGGAGTGCAGTGCAACCTTCACACCAGAGAAAAGCTGCTCTTCAAAGGCTGAAGACACAGAATTTTAGGCTGTCAGGTTCCTGACAATTTTAGGCTGTCAGGTAGTGACAGGACTAGGGGGAATGGATGCAAACTAGAGGAGGGGAGATTTAGATTGGATATTAGGAGGAAGTTCTTCACCATGAGGGTGGGGAGACACTGGCACAGGTTGCTCAGGGAGGTTGTGGAAGCCTCATCCCTGGGAGCTTTTAAGACAAGGCTGGCTGGGGCTGTGGGCAAGCTGCTCTAGTGGGAGGTGTCCCTGGCAGGCAGGTGGTCTGGAACTAGATGATCTTTAAGGTCCCTTCCAATGCTGGCGATTCTATGATTCTATCAATCCAACTCTCTTCAGGAGGTACACTGAAGGTACACAGGGATAAGCAGATTAAAACAAGTTTTACTCTCAGACTGTTTGGGGAAAGGCAATTTACTGATATAAAAACAGTCAAGAAATGAGCTGACTTTCTTAAATTCCACTAACCCATTGAGGCATATTTAGGAAAGCTCACCCTAATTGCTAAGAGAAATTTTCCTTAACCTGGGCTGTAATGAATCTTGCATTTCAGAACTGTACAGAAACCAAACTTCTGCAGTCAACTTGTAACTAGCATCACCAAATCCCTAGCTCCACATTACACAAACACCTTCACAACAATGATCAAGAGGTTCATTCCTTCTCTCTCTTTTTATACATGAACCTGGTTAGGATGTGTGCACTCAATCACAAAGGACATGGTTGATTTAAACAGGTTTGTAGTCAAGCTTGGACTCCAGCTTCTTCGAATCAGCCACTTTTCTAACGGCTTTCATGAAGTCTTCTTGAACCACGAAGTCGTGATCAGCACGGATGGCAAACATCCCTGTGGTGAGGAATGGAATAGCAAGAGTAAGTCTGTGCTCCTCAAAGCAACAGCATAGAGAAGGAAGGACAGAAAGAGTCACTCAAATTGAAGTTAAACCAGATCCAAGTTGCACCATCTGCATGTAGACTGTCACACGTGCATGTCAGATAGGAGTTAGCTTCAGGGAGGTCACCTTTCTGATTGAAGTCAGCACTAAGAAGAAATGTGTCACTTGTTTTTCTCTGAGTGTGTATTTATTGGGTTACTCAGCCTTCCCATTTAGAATCATAAAGGTTGGAGAAGACCTCTAAGATATTGAGCCCAACTGTTAACCTAGCACAGCCAGGTCCACCACTAAGGCATGTCCCTCAACACCACACCTACATGTCTCCTCAGTCCCTCCAGGGATGGCAACTCCACTACAGCCCTGGGCAGCCTGGGCCAATGCTTAACCACTCTCTCAGGGAAGGATTTTCCCTCATGTCCAACATAAACCTCTCCTGCTACAGTTTGAGGCCATTTCCTCTTGTCCTGGGAGAAAAGACCAACCCCCACCTCACTCCAACCTCCTCTCAGGGAGTTGGAGTAAGAAGGTCTCCCCTGAGCCTTCTCTTCTCCAAACTAACCAAGCCCAGTTCCCTCAGCTGCTCCTCATAACACATGTACTCCAGACCCTCCATCAGCTTTGTTGCCCCTCCCTGGACACACTCCAGCACCTCAATGTCCTTCTTGGAGTGAGGAGCCCAAAACTGAACCCTGGCTTTGAAGTGTGGCCTCATCAGTGCTGAGTACAAGGGGACAAACCCTGCCCTAGTCCTGCTGGCCACGTCATTGCTGATCCCAGCCAGGATGCTGTTGGCCTTCTTGGCCAACCCAAAGCATACAATGAGTTTACAATGTAGAAAAAGCATAAAATAGTTACTAACCCTCCCACCACCCTGGATTCTCCACATCAGAAGGAAAATGGTATGATCATTGCTTCTGGACTATATCTGTGTCTTTGTATGACAGATGCCATGATACCCAGACAACAAGTAGTTAGACAAAAGATCATTAAGCTAATTTAGCATTAAGGAAGACTTAGCATATCAAAACTAAGAGTTAAGCAAATACCTGCTTCAGTACAGACATTTCTCAGGTCTGCTCCATTAAAGCCATCTGAAAGCTTGACAATTGCTTCATAATCTATTAATAAAACATGAATGTCAATTAGAAATAAATTAACACTTCCTGTTATGGCTCCTGACAAATTGCATATCCAGCTGACAACGAATCACTTGACTTTGATTTCAGTGCAAAGAGCTGGCTGTCCACAAGACTGGTAAATGAAATGGAGATCATCAGCTGTACTACCCTTTTCATTAAACCAGCAATGTACTGTGGCCTAAAGCTCTTATTCCAGCAAATCCCCAAGTTACCAACTTGTGGTTACAACCAAAAAACCACAAGAAAAGCAACATTGAGGCTAAATTCTTATCATGTAAATGATGTAAAAAACCAGAAAGCTTATCTCTAAGTGATTGTAACTCAGTCCCTTTCCACTTAGAACAACATTACAGGTATTTAGTGTCTTGTTATATTAACCCTGATATTTTAGTTACAGGTATCTACTAAGACAGTGGCTATGGTTATAGTTTCTAGAATCAATATCTAAAAAACACTGCCTGTTGAGCCTCCAGCAAGTTCTGATTGTTGATTTAAAGAGCAGCCTTGGAAAGATCAGCTTTCAGCAAAACTTTTCAGAACAGTTTACCTTCTGTATGAAATTTAAACCATTTGAATGTTTTTATCTTGAGATCCTAAAAAACCCCCTAGAGATTAAAAATCTTTTAACTGCATTTTAGTTCCATCTAGCACTATATCCTATGGACAAGTATTCCCATATTTGGGAAGTCAAAAAAGAAAGCAAGGGGACTGAGCAATGTCAAACACTGCAAGGTTTGCAAGTTCAAGGTCTTCAGCAGACACCAGAGCAGGAGAATCTTGTGCTAGAACCTGGAACATTTTGTTATCTTTGGATTTGAATGCAATTCACTCCCCACCTTGCCAATACCTTCTGACCTTCCCTGCAGGATCTCAAAGCTGAGAATCACCATTCTTCCCACATGATGTTCAGAAATGTAGCCAGTACCCATCTGACACAGAATCACAGAACCTCCTGAGGTGGAAGGGACCCACAAGGATCACAAAGACCAACTCCTGTCTGTTCAAAGGACAACCCCTAAAATTACACCATGTGCCTGAGGGTCTTGTCCAGATGTTTCTGGAATTCTGTCAGGCTTGGAACCATGACTACTGCCCTCAGGAGCCTGTTCCAGTGCTTGACCACCCTCTGGGGGGAAGAACCTTTTCTTACTATCCAACCTAACCCTCCCCTGGCACAGCTTCACACTGCTCCATCGGGTCCTACTGCTCTGGGTCACCAGAGAGAAGAGATCAGCTCCTGCCCCTCTGCTTCCCCTCAGGAGGAAGCTAGTAGACTGTGATGAAGTCTCCTCTCATCTCCCCATGCTGAATGGTGTAAGGGAAAGATCCTGCAAAGGATTAAGTACTCCACCTCAGGTTCACAATTTGCTTTGGAGCTGCTTTTAAGACTACAGCCACATGCAGGCACATTTAAGCCAACATTCCTGCCTAGAAAGACAACCCTCATCCTCTCCCACCCTCCCCCAGTCACTCCTCTGCTGTGCTGCAGCTGTTTATGCAGCCAGATGGTGAATGAGCTCAGTTCCACTGCCCAGCCTGTGCTGCTTTGCTGCATGAATAGCTCGTGTCAGCAAAGCAGTAGGGGACAAGCATGCAGGCTCAGGGGGGGCCTTACTAAAATCAAAGGCAGCCAATGTCCTTTCAAAGGCAAATCACAACTGCAGTTTGCTTGAGGAAAGCTCTGAGGCATCACTGTGAAACTAAGACTCTGGTTAATTTAGAGCAACACAGTCATTAAATAAACCTTCCTTGTTTTATCTGATAGACACTTCTTCCCCTGATGCTCTGGAGAGGGTGATCTACACCAGCAACCAGAGACAAGCTTTGTTTCAGACAACAAAGCTTTCATTATGCTATCTCCAAACTCCAAAGTAAGTTTCTCCATCACTTTCTTTATTGTTTTCAACTTGTGAAGTGACAAGTTTTGTCTCACTGGGAGAGGTTACTGAAAATGCTGTATAAAGCATGAAGTTATTCCTTCAGCAAGTGGAAAGTACCTGCTGAGAATCATGGTGATTTTCCAGTTTACAACTGGGCTCTGAGGATTTCCAGTCAGTTTTCCTTTGCAAAGGAAGGCTAAGCAACAGTTCAAAACAAGCATTAAAAAACCCCCCAGAATTCCAAGAGAGAAGTTGTGTGGCCAGTGTTAGGGCAGGAATTCCAAGGGGAGAGCCCTAACAACTCCCTCTCCTCACAGTTTCACAAACAGAAGTAGGAAGCTTCCTACTTACCTATTTCACCATGTTTAGTGATAGGACCTGCATGAATCTTCAGAATGTCCAATCTGGCTTGCTCATTTGGCAGATCAATATCTAGAAGGAAGGAGAGCTTTAATCCAAGCCCAAAGCCACAAGTCCCATGGCTAATATCCTCCTCCCAGCCATGGGGAACCAGTAACTCACGGATTTTTCTATCCAGCCTTCCAGGTCTCAGAAGAGCAGGGTCCAGTGTGTCTGGTCTGTTAGTAGCCATGATCATTTTAACTCTGTGCAGGGTATCAAATCCATCCATCTGATTCAATAACTAACAGAAAACAGAAAGGTTGCTTTGAAACTCAAATTCTTTCTAGTGTGATCTATTGCACTTATTTTCTCAGTAAATATTTTCACCCAGGTGTAAGAGAGGTCAAAACACACACTACAGACCTTGGAATGGAAAGCCACAGGTCCCTGCATATTCTCTAAGCAATAAAGAGCTTTACCCCCTGCATACTCTCTAAGCAATAAAGAGCTTCAGAGACACTGAAAATGCTTTGCCCAGAGAAAGAGATCTTGAGCAAAGCAAAGCTCAAATGTGAAAGACTTGGCTAAAACAATTAGACAGTGAAAACAGTGCAAGGACTAAAGGAGTCACTGCTTGGCTTGACACATTTTGAGTGTACTGCATCAAGTCCAGGACATTCAAATCAGACTTGGAGAGCAGCCTCTAGAATACTAATACACACACAGGGAGACATTGGATTGTGAAGACTCAAAGGACTTGCTCTTTGATCCCAGCAACTTAATTTTTTCTGTAAGGCAGACACATTCTTTGGAAGCAGGCAGAGTGTTTGCAAACACAGGCCAGTGAAAGCTCCCATTAGCTTCACCATTCCTAATTTGTCACCAGTGGCTTTAAGATTCTCTTCACACAACCCAGTTTACCACAGCAATTAGTACAGAAACAAAAGAAACTACTACAATTATTTTTCCTCTTACTATCACAGTTCTAAACTCTAAAAAGAGACAAGCTCTGCTTACAGGGGCACTCCAAACCTTGCAGAAGATGCAGTAAGCAGCAGCAAAAAGATATTATAATAAGAAGAGAAAACATCCCAAATCATTTGTACAATGTTAAAAGATTTTTTTCAATTAGTCACCAAGTTGAATTCATGTCTGAGTTATCAAGATGTTCAGCTGCCTTTTGGGAAAGCAGCACCTAGCTCCCTCCTAGTTTAAGATTACCCACTCAGCAAAAGTTCACAGAATCCCAGGCTGGTTGGGGTTGGAAGGGACCTCTAGGGATCATCCAGTCCAACCCCCTGCTAAAGCAGGGGCACCCACAGCAGCTTGCCCAGGATCACCTCCAGCTGGCCTTGCAATCTCTCCACACAAGGAGACTCCACAGCCTCTCTGCAAAGCCTGGACCAGGACTCCAACACCCTCACACCAAACAAGTTTCTCCTCCTGCTCAGCTGCAACCTCCTGGCTTCCAGTGTGTGCCCAGTGCCCCTTGGCCTGGCCATGGCCATCACTGAGCAGAGTCTGGCCCCAGCCTCTTACCCCCAGCCTTTAGCTCTTGCTGAGCCTTGAGCAGCTCACTTCTGGGGCTGCTCTTCTCCAGGCTAAGCAGCCCCAGGGCTCTCAGCCTTTCCTCCTGCCACAGATGCTCCAGTGCCCTCAGCATCTTCCTAGCCTCTGCTGGACTCTCTCCAGCAGTTCCTTGTCTCTTTTGAACAGGGGAGCCCAGAACTGGACTAAGGACTCCAGCTGTGGCCTCCTTAGTACAGAGGAATCCTACCAAGTGAGATCACAGTGTAACAGTCCACACCCATATTATTATTTAATGTGGATCATACAGTATCTAGTGAGGTATGAGACACTCACCTCCATCAAAGTCCTTTGAATTTCTCTATCAGCTGAGGTGCCTTCAGAAAAACGGCGACCACCTGGAGCACACCAAACTCATCAATTTCAGTACTTCATTTTTGCCTCTCTATATACTATGTCTGAAGACAATTAGCTATCCCTTTTAAACTAGGGGGAGGGGGATTGGTATTTAAAGAGTTATTGCTATTTAAAATGCTTTTTCATGTAGTCAAAAATATCCAAGACAGATAGCAAGAGAATCTCAGCATGGCAGGGTTTGGAATGGACCTCTGGGGGTCATCTAGTCCAACTCTCCTGCTAAAGCAGGAGCACCCACAGCACCTTGCCCAGGGTCACCTCCAGAGAGCTATGGAATCTCTCCAGAGAAGGAGACTCCACAGCCTCTCTGGGCAGCCTGGGCCAGGGCTCTGGCACCACCCTCACACCAAACAAGATTTTCCCTCATGTTGAGGTGGAACTTCCTGTGTTCTAGTTTATGGCCATTGTCCCCTTGGCCTGTCTCTGGGCATCACAGAAAAGAGTCTGGCCCTATCCTATTGCTCTCAACCCTTTAGCTCTTGATAAGCAGCGAGCAGATCCCCTCTGGGGCTGCTCTTCTCCAGGCCAAGCAGTCCCAGGGCTCTCAGTCTTTCCTCCTCCCAGAGATGCTGCAGTGCCCTCAGCATCTTCCTAGCCTCTGCTGGACTCTCTCCTGTAGTTCCTTGTCTCTCTTCAACTGGGGAGCCCAGGCATTACTCTAAGCTAGTTGAAACAGCTCCATGAGAAAACCAAACCACTTCTGCCATTATATTTCTTTTGAACAAGCATGCAGGCACTCTCTCTTCTGAGAGGACAGACTGTGCCTTTTAGCTATTTCAGTGTTAAAAGCAAACTCTATCCACCCCCTAGGCCACTGCCCTTACCAATAGCATCTATCTCATCCATGAAGATGATACATGGCTGATGATCTCTGGCATAATTGAACATCTCTCTAATCAGTCGAGCACTTTCACCAATGTACTTGTCCACTATGGAGCTGGACACCACCTTTGGAACAAGAGACATGGGAGTGAAAAGCCTGGAATGTAAAGAGATGAAGCAGGTTCCTCAGTGTAAGAGGAAAAAAAAAAAACCACACTACCTTTAGGAAGTTGCAGTCAAGCTGGCTAGCAACAGCTCTGGCCAAAAGTGTTTTCCCTGTACCTGGACAGACAAGAGATTGAAGCTGTTTAACCCAACACTGCATGCTACTGACTTTAAAACAAATAAACCAACCAACAGAAACCCAAACAAACTCAAAAGAAAGAAACAACCAAGGAAGCTATTGCCAGTTGGAGTGTAACAACTAAGCATTCATTACCCTTTCAGGAGACTCACCAGGGGGGCCATAGAGCAAGCAGCCTTTTGGAGGTATAATTCCCACACGTTGGAATAATTCTGGGTTTGTAAGTGGCAATTCTATCACCTGTGAAGTGACAGACAAAGAAGCCGAGACTCTTAGATTTCAACTAGATCAGGAGCCCCTGGATGCTAATTTTTTCCCACAGAACCACACACTGGCATGGGTTGGAAGGGAGCATCTCTGGGAAGAGGAAAGGCTGAGAGCCCTGGGGCTGCTTAGCCTGGAGAAGAGCAGCCCCAGAGGGGAGCTGCTCAAGGCTCAGCAAGACCTAAAGGGCCAAGGGAGGCAAGAGGCTGAGTTCAGACTCTGCTCAGTGGTGCCCAGGGGCAGCCCAAGGGGCACTGGGCACCAACTGGAAGCCAGGAGGTTCCAGCTGAGCAGGAGGAGAAACTTGTTTGTTGTGAGGGTGTTGGAGGCCTGGCCCAGGCTGCCCAGAGAGGCTGTGGAGTCTCCTTGTGTGGAGAGATTGCAAGGCCAGCTGGAGGTGATCCTGGGTAACCTGTTGTGGATGCCCCTGCTTTAGCAGGAGGGTTGGACTAGATGATCCCCAGAGGTCCCTTCCAACCCCTACCATGCTGGGCTTCTTTGTCAAAGATCAGCAAGACATTTTGGTCACCAAGTTCCCTGGAACACACCCCAGGACTTGCTAAGTGTTTGAGAGACACTGAGTACCTCTCGCAGCTCCCGGATTTGCTCTGACAAGCCTCCAATCTCCGAATAGGAAACATCCCCTGGGTCTTCATGAGACATGTTATAAACCAGTGGATCCACTTCTCTGGGCAAGTACCTAGAACAGAGGCAAGAGCTGATGTGCCACTGTGCAGAGACATTTATAAAGTCATTGCAATCAGTTTTAGTATGGAAGTAAGAAAGTGAAGTGTTTAGTATGAAGTAGGAAAATGATTTCTCCTCCTCCCATCTCAGCAACAAATGCTTGCTGATAAAATGGAACAAACCCCAAACCTAGCAAACTCTCCCCATTCTCCCCAGAGCAAAACTTTAAAGAGCTGTAACTGAATTTTATGTTTAATAAAACACCTGATTCTTTTTAAACCACAAATAATAGACACACAAGTCTTCCCTCAAAGGAACTGCACTTAAGCATTGCTCTGCAGAAAACATTTACACAATATTACAGAACTGATCATTCCCACCTCTGTGTAGCCTACTCAGATCACTATTTTCCCCCTTTATAGCCTACTCAGATCACTATTTTCCCCCCTTTGTAGCCTACTCAGATCACTATTTCCCCCTCCACATGGTAAGCAGAAGAGCAGCTGCAGAGCAGGAGCCTACCTCATGATAGTCAGAGTGGTCATATCCAGAGCAACTCTTGTCCCTGGCTTCAGCTTACTTTTGTCAAGCTAAGCACAAAAGAAAAGGTATTTTTGTTAGAACTACACTCCAAAACAAGGCCTGCTTCTAGCCAAGGTGTTTACTACAGCTTGCACTCACTCAAGAAGAACACAAGACTACCAAGCTACATGCCTCCACTGTGTCCCCATCACCACCATCACTGGGAATGCTTAAACTGGGGAAAAAGCAGTCACACTGTTTGATGGGAATGTGATCTTTGGGAGAAGTGACCCAGAAGCTGGCCTAGATCAAGGAACCTGTTGGTTGTCACAGCTGGACATCAGTAAAGGTAAACCAGAGCACAGGAAGATTTTTTTTGTTAGCATTGAAATAGATCTTGAACAGCAAGTCAGTAACTTGTCTCTGCAGTAAACACTATTTTCTAGACTGGTGTGGCCTCACCTCAAGCACTGGATGCAGTTTAAGGTCCCACAATATAAGAAGGATATAAAGCTATGAGAGTGTCCAAAGGAGGCCACAAAGATAGTGAAGGGTCTAGAGGGGAAGCTGTGTGAAGAGTGACTGAAGTCATTTGGTTTGTTCAGCCTGGGGAAGAGGTGACTGAGAGGAGACCTTATCACAGCTCCCTGAAAGGAGGTTGTAGCAAGGTAGGGGTTGGTCTCTTCTCCCAAGGAACAAGTGAAAGGAGAAAAAATACCCTCAAGTTGTGCCAGCAGAGATTTAGGTTGGATATTAGGAATGGTTTTTTCCCCAAAAGGGTTGTCAAGCTCTGCAACAGCTGCCCAGGGCAGTGGTGGAGTCACCATCCCTGGAGGGATTGAAAAGACCATTTAGATGTGGTGCTGAGGGCCATGGCTTAGTGGTGGGATTGGCAGTGTTAGGTTAGTGATTAGACTTGATGATCTTAGAGATCTTTTCCAACCAAAATGATTCTGTAACATGAAATCTAAACTCAGCACTATGACAAGAATGGTCCCAGGCTGTGATCACAACACAGCAGTAGAGACCTCACACACTGGAACACTTGATTAAGTCTCACAGTGATGACTAATTTTCAGAGACTTCAAAATCAGACAGAAAAACAGAGCTCCAATGAACAGAACAAAACACATGCAAGGTTCCAGGAACACTGTGGACTGCTTTGACTTCACTATCAGCTGTGAAGGGAGAGAGCAAGCAGATACCAGTATAAAATAACCATTCAGACATTGAAATACTTCAATAGTCCCTGCTAAGGACCCAGCTTATGAAAAGCAGTGCCAATATCTGCCACCAAAGCAAACCTTTCATGAGCATTCCCAGAGCTTAGCTTACCTGACGACGACAGCCCACCACATATCTTGGGCCATTTGTAGCCTTCACAATGACTGCAAGAGAGAAGATCAAGGACAACAAAAATTGACTTGCTTCACTGCTCTCAATGAGACTTCTGAATTCCCCAATCTATTCTATTGTTCTGCCAAGATTCAGATCACCCATACTAGAGTTCTTTAACCCTCCACATTTGATGCTAGAGTTTTAACCAGAAAAGCTTATTTTCAAGATCTTAAAGAAGGTACCAGGCCAACACACTTACACTTCTCTTCTGTTAGTTGTTTAAGAACCTCCCCAACAATCTGCAAAAGAAGAAATGCAGCATTAGCCTCCAGAGACATTCCCACTGCTAAACCACAGTTAACATGTTTCAGGCCATGGAAGATGACTGTCAGCTGTGAAATTCTTTCTTTCACTTCATGTTGCTTGCCAGCACTTTTATTTCTTTAACACATCTCTGTCACCCAGGACAAACACAGCAAACCTCTCTATCCCACACAGATGCTGTGCCTGTTCCTGATGCCAAAAATGGACTTGGCAATGCTACTTCCAGGCAAGTTCACTGTCAACAACCATCCCAGGCTGCTAAGACCTCCTTTGTCTTACATACCTGTCCAACACTCTGCAAGGCCTTGAGATCATTTTCTGACTTTTCATATTGCTTGGTGAGCTCTTTCAGCTGTTCCCTTACTAGAAAAACAAAGAAATACAGGATTTGACTAAGATTCAAACCAACAATAACTCAGGACCAGGCCTTTTACCAGTAGAAGACCAGCAGGGTGTTGGAGATCTGTACACCCACTAAGTCATCCTCCTGAAAGCACAGTGGAGCACCTGCTCCAGGGCCTGCACACCCTCAACATAGCAGTGTCTCTTATTGGTGAGAACACTGCAGAAGGCATCTAGAAACCACATCCAGAATTTATAAAAAGCTCAAATTCAAAAGAAACAGTGACTCTGTAGGGTGCTGACATTTGTAGAAGGGGACAAAGAATCTCTTGAGTTGGAAGGGACCCACAGGGATCATCCAGTCCAACTCCTGTCTCTGCACAGGACAACCCGAGAGCATTGTCCAAATGCTTCTTGAATTCTGTCAGGCTTGGTGCCATGACTACTGCCCTGGGGAGCCTGAGCCAGTGCCCCACCACCCTCTGGATGAAGAGCCTTTTCCTAATATCTAACCTAATCCTCCCTTGGCACAGCTTCATGCCCTGCAACTATGGACATGCTACTGCCAGAAAGATACAACAGAGCACGTTTGAAGCCGTATAATAAAAGCCTGACAGAAAAACCCTACTGGAGACCAGGACAAGGAACGAGAACGGCCCAGGTCGACCTGAAGGCAGCAAGGCCTGACCCTCCCGTCCACCCCGAGCCGAGGCTGTGGTGGTGGTGGGAGGATGGTGGTGTCCCACGGCCGGGGCTGCCCCGCGGGGCTCTCCCAAGGAGAATGAAGAACAGCCACTGCGCTGGCAAAGCCGGCAGCGCTCATCGCTCATGCTCAGGCCCGGCTCCCACCCTCCCTCCTTGGCGCTGCCCCGCAGGGCCCGACCAGGCCCATGACGAAGCGCGGGCAGCGGCTGCGGAGGCCACCGTCTCCCCTCAGAGCTCGCTGAGCACTCAGGCAACAACGACAGCGGCGAAGGCGATCCCTAGAGTCAGCGGCGTTCCCTTGAGGTCTATGCTCACACTCCTTGAGGCGCCCGTCGATCTCCTTGTGCTCCAGCAGCTTCTTGCGGTAATCCTGCAGCGCCTTGTCTCTCGGGTCCGCCATGATGAGCAGTCGCCGCTCATAGGGAATGCCGGGAAGGGCCATGGCCGACGGGGGCAGGGCCGCGCGCGCGCGCGCGGGCGCGACACAGCCCCCCTCCATTCCCCCCCCCTCCCTCTGCTCCACACCCCGTGCGCTCCCGCCTTGCGCGCTCCCGCCCTCCCTGTCTGCCGCAGCGCCCCCTGCCGCCGCGGAGGGGACATGGCTGTGACGGGGCGGGGTGAATGGAGGAGGGAAAGGCATGTGGGGAACGAGGAGGTGGTGAGAAAAGAGCGCGAAGGAGATGGCTGTGTTTATCTCCAGGTGTGTTGGATAGGGTCCAGAGAAGGGTCACGAAGGTGGGGAAGGGTCTAGAGCACAAATCTTGTGAGGAGCAGCTGAGGGAAGTGGGGTTGGTTAGCCTGGAGAAGAGGAGGCTCAGGGGAGACCTCCTCACTCTCTACAGCTCTCTGAAAGGAGGTTGGAGTCAGGTGGGGCTTGGTCTCTTCTCCCAGGTGACTAGGGATAGGACAAGAGGAAATGGCCTCAAGTTGTGCCAGGGGAAGTTTAGGTTGGATATCAGGGAAAATGTCTTTCCTGAAAGAGTGATTGAGCATTGGAACAGGCTGACCAGAGACTTGGTGGAATCAATGTCCCTGGAAGTGTTCAGAAAACATGGAGATGTGGTGCTGAGGGACACGGTTTGGTGGTGAGCATGGCAGTGTTGGGTGGATGGTTGGACTCAAGGACCTTAGAGGTCTTTTCCAACTCTAATGATTCTGTGTTTCTATGACAAGAAACAGCCTCAAGTTGCTTAGGTTGGACATTAGGACCAATTTCTTCCCCCAGAGGGGTTGTCAAGCCCTGGCCCAGGCTGCCCAGGGCAGTGGTGGAGTCACCATCCCTGGAGGGATTTCTAAGCCCTTGAGCTGTGGTGCTGAGGGGCCATGGTTTGGTGGTGACTTGGCAGTGCTGGGTTAGCAGTTGGGCTTGATCTTAAAGGCCTCTTCCAACCAGAACAATTCTATGATTCTTTGTAGGTGTGTGTGGGAGCAGACCTGTGCACCATGGTGTCTGGCAGAAGCCCCTCACAGCTCCTTTCCTCAGTCACTATGCCAGGGTTCCCTCAGGAGCAGCTCCCTCTGGGTTTAAGCCACTCAGGAGCTTTGAATAGGCCAACAAAGGAGACAAGTCACTACACTACAGCCAAATCATAAATGCCATTAGCTGAACTACCAAGGATTTGCTTTCAGCACTGACCAGTAGCAGTTCATGATAAAGAGGCAGCCACAGCCTGAGGGTACAGGAGAACCTGGACATGTCTGGCACAGCCAAAGCCAAGACCAAAGGCCTGTGGGTCTGTGAGGCCACACGATTCTATGATTCTGTGGTTGTTGAACCTCATGAGGTTCCTCTCCCCCAACTCTCAGCCTGTCCATGTCTCCCTGAATGGCAGCAGAGCCTGATGCTGTGTCAGCCACTCCTCCCAGGTTTCTATCACCAGGAAGCTTGCTGAGGATCCCCTCTCCCTTCCTCCAGGTCCATCAAGTCAGGACCCAGCACCGAGGAACACCCCAAGCCTCCAACTAGCCTCTACACCCCTGACCACAACCCTCCGAGCTCTGCCCTTCAGCCAATTCTCAAACCACCCAGAAGTCACGGAACTTCCTCGGGGCCACCTCAGCGGATCCGGACGCCCTTCCGCTACCGGGGGGGGAGGGCGGGAGAGGCTGAGGTCAGACCGAGCCGGGCATGGCTGCGTGCACTTCGGCTCGAAGCTGGCGGCGACCGCACCCCCGACGAGGGGCGGTGCAGGGCCGGGGGCGAGGCTTCTTCAGCCGGTAGCGGTGACGGTGACGGGACTAACGTGACGAGATGGCGGCGGATAGGGGCTCGTTGCTGCCGCTTCTGCGGGCGGGAGGACTCGCCACCCTACTGGGGCTACTGGTGGTGGCCCGTGGGCCGTCCGGTGAGGCGGAGAGACGCTGCTTCTGCCGGGTGAGCTTTGCCTAGGGGAGAGAACGGAACCCGATGGGGGGTGAGGGCTCTTCCCCCGGCAGCATCGCTGGGGGAAAGTCAGAGGTGGAGGTGGAAAGGGGAAAAGGGCATGGAAAAGGCAGGAGGGTGACTTAAAAAGACATGGGCGTATCTCTCCTGCGTTACCAGAGGTAGGGTAAGAGGGGGTGGCCTCAAGTTGCACCAGGGGAGGTTTAGATTGGGTATTAGGAAAAGTTTATTCACAGAAAGAGTTGTTAGGCATTGGCCCAGGCTGCCCAGGGCAGTGGTGGAGTCACCATCCCTGGAGAGGTCCAAAAAACGTGTGGATGTGGTACTTAGGGACATGACTTAGTGGCATGGTGGGGATAGGTTGATGGTTGGACTTGATGATCTTTAGATCATCTTTCCAACCTGAATGATTCTATCGTTCTGACTGCTGAGCAGCACTGTGCCCTCTGCCTTGCCTTCTTAACTGTGTTCTTTCTCTGCCCCTTGTAGGGAGGATAGTTTCAGCTGGGCAGCAGCTCCTACCCTCTGCCCTCTTCCTTCTTAACTGTCTTCTGTCCCTTCCCCTACCAGGAGGGCTGAGTTTCAGCTAGGGAGCATCTCTTCCCTAACCACTCAGGTACCTCCCATAGATGTTTAAGGGATGTGTGTTTCCCTAATGTCTGGGATCTGCCTCATTCCCTCTCCAGCACGTTTTGCCTTCCTGTTCCTCCCAACTCTGCTGTCCAGGAGGGAGTGTAGCTGCTGCAGGCATCTTCTACCCTATCCTACCTGCCTTGCCCAGGGGTGAGATGAGCTGCTCTGCTCATTAAAGCTCTGCCAGGGTTAATTCCCCTTGTGGATGTGTCAGATGTGTTACCATCTGGCCAGGTACACCTGTTGCTAGACAACTGGGTAGAAGTCAACCAAGAGGTGAGACCAAGCAGCTGGCTTTGGGGGAATGGTCACTTTGAAGGTTCCTTTTGACTTTGTGCAAGCACATTTGCAAGATCAAAGAGGGAAGAAAGTAAAAGATAATCTTTAGTGCTTTACTTTTGTTGCCTTTTAAAAGAGGAAGCTGTTGTAAAGCCTCCTCTGACTGTATGAAACTTCTAGCACTTAAATGTGAGTCAGAAACTGAGAGTGTTGAAAGAACAAATGCAATTGTGTCTTTGCCTTCTTGGGTGTCTCCTTAAGCTTCAGTTGCATGGGGAAATGGTAAATGCAAGCTATGCTGATAAAGAATTGAAAAGCAGTTTTAATTCTGTCTCTCTGTAGGGTTTCTGTTTGTATGCTGCCTGCCTGGCAGTGAGGTTTGTCTCCTAAAGGCTGAAGTATGAGTTGAGAGTGTGGGGTGAGATAAGAAGCCCTAAGCAAAACATGAACTGCCATTCTGGCAGAGTATCCTGAGTAGTGTGTCCAGTTCTTGGACCCCCACTTTAAAAGAGACAAGGAACCAGTGGAGAGAGTCCAGCAGATGCTAGGAAGGTGCTGAGGGCACTGGAGCATCTGTGGCAGGAGGAAAGACTGAGAGCCCTGGGGCTGCTTAGCCTGGAGAAGAGCAGCCCCA
>VWZX01001149.1:98462-120175 GCA_013399015.1 Galbula dea | reverse complement strand
TATTTTAGCTCTTTCTTTACTTAGAGAGATCACTAACCAGCCCTGAAACTTTGATTAGAAGCATCAAGCTGTTACTAAAACCACTTGAGGCTCACAGACTCCTTTCCAGTCTCTCTCATGAGCACTGAGGAACATTTTGCCACTGGAGTTCCCTCCAGCTTAACAGACAGCTCCTTCCCCACCATGATATTCCTGTTTACATGAATGCTTTAGTCAGCCATGAATCCATTCCCCATATTCCTATTAATTATTACTCATTTGCTGTTTACAAGCTGATGAAGCTGCATGAAGGATGTGCTGCAGGTGTTGGGCAGCCTGGGCTTTTGACTAGGTTTCCTGTCTGGCAGAGGACTCTGTTCCTTTGGGGGTGTTTCTGTGGTCAGTATGCTGTCATTAGGGGGTGAAGCCAGGCCCTGAGAGTTACCTTGTTGTTACCTGGACAGATTTTCAAGCCACTCTTACATTCTTGTTGAATTACTGTTCATCCAACAGCCTTCAGGGCAGGAATTCATGCCTAGCACAGTTCCTGATCTCTCTGGGTTGGCTCAAGAGGCAGCTTCCCAGGGCAGAGCAGCTGCAGCAGCTGCTTGGAGATGCCATCTGACAGCACTTTAGCCTCTGTGCTTTAACTCCATCCCAAAGCTCCCATCTGAGGTTTGCTCCTGTGTGAGCTCTGGAAGTTTCAGTCCTGGGGCAGCAGGGAAAGCATCTGCTTGCCATCAGCTTGGGACTGGTGTGGCTTATCTACAAGAGCAGACAGCTACAGGAGAACTTGGTGCACACTCAAAGCAACTTCTCAGCCACTCTAGTATTGCCTTCCCTGTCCATTGTTGTAGCTGCAAGCGGGAGATGCAGGAAGATGTTTGTCTTCCCTCTGTACTTTGCCCTGGGGAGGCCAGAGCTGGGGTCCTGGGTCCAGTTCTGGGCTCTTCTGTTCAAAAGAGACAAGGAACTGCTGGAGAGAGTCCAGCAGAGGCTAGGAAGATGCTGAGGACACTGGAGCAGCTCTGGCAGGAGGAAAGGCTGAGAGCCCTGGGGCTGCTTAGCCTGGAGAAGAGCAGCCCCAGAGGGGAGCTGCTCAAGGCTCAGCAAGAGCTAAAGGCCAGAAGGCAAGAGGCTGGGGCCAGACTCTGCTCAGTGGTGGCCAGGGACAGCCCAAGGGGCACTGGGCACCAACTGGAAGCCAGGAGGTTGCAGCTGAGCAGGAGGAGAAGCTTGTTTGGTGGGAGGGTGTTGGAGTCCTGGCCCAGGCTGCCCAGAGAGGCTGTGGAGTCTCCTTGTGTGGAGAGATTGCAAGGCCAGCTGGAGGTGATCCTGGGCAAGCTGCTGTGGATGCCCCTGCTTTAGCAGGGGGTTGGACTGGATGATCCCCAGAGATCCCTTCCAACCCCAACCAGCCTGGGATTTTCATATTCTTTCCTTCCCAGCTGTGTGGTAGCTGGTGGTGTGTGGGTCTGGGATGGAAAAAGCCTTAAATCCACTTCCCAGAGGACATTTCTGTGGAGAAGCAGAGAGAGGTGAGGAGAAGCAGACCAGCACTGTAAGAGTAAGCAGCCTGGCAGGAGATAAAGGCAGATGAAACAAAGGCCAACCCCAAGGATTACACAGAGCCCCTGTGTGGCAATGTTTCTATGTGTGTTATACACACAAGGCAGGTCCCTCAGTGCTGAAGGGTTGGTAGCAGTTTTGCTGAGGGCCACCTGAACACCTGCCTTGGTGTTAACTCAGCAGCCAGAGCTGCTTGTGTGGGGTCTATCCTGGTGCCTCCTCTGCATCTCTTGGTACTGGGCAAACCCTGCCTTCCCTGTCAGGCTTTCACACCCCAGCTAGGTGTGGGTGTGTGTGGACCAAAGCCCATGGCTGCTGCTTGGCTCAGTGAGTCACTGGTGCCAGCAAGCACATGGCACATGTGTGGGACTGCTTCAGGTTGTGTTTCAGCTGAACTCTTCCACTTACTGCAGGCTGAAGATGAAAGGCAACAAAGCTGGTGAAAGGTCTAGAGCACAAGTCTGGTGAGGAGCAGCTGAGGGTTGTTTAGTCTGGAGAAAAGGAGGCTCAAGGGAAACTTTCTTGCTCTCTCCCACTCCCTGAAATGAGGTGGTAGTAAGGTGGGAGTTGGCCTCTTCTCCCAGCTAAGGAGAGGTAGGACAAGAGGAAATTGCTTCAAGTTGCACCAGGGGAGGTTCAGGTTGGATATTAGGAAGAATTTCTTCCCCAGGAGGGTTCTCAGGCATTGGCCCAGGCTGCCCAGGGATGTGGTGGAGTCACCATCCCTGGAAGTGTTCAGAAAACATGGAGATGTGGTGTTTAGGGCCATGGTTTAGTGGGGAGCATGGGAGTGTTGGGTGGATGGTTGGACTTGATGATTCCAGAGGGCTTTTCCAACCATCATGTGTGGGGGATCCATCCCTGGCAGTGCTCAAGGCCAGGCTGGATGTGCCCCTGGGCAACCTGGTCTAGTGGGTGGCATCCCTGCCCATGGCAGGGGGGGTGGAGCTAGATGATCTTTAGGGTCCCTTCCAACCTGGGCCATTCCATGCTAATGATTCTAGGAGGAATTGAAGTCCAAAGTCTCTGAAGTCTCTGAGTGCACAGAGGGCTGAAAGAAAGAGGTTCTGGAGTGGCAGTTGGTCATAGAGCAAGAGGGAACTTCTAGGATGAAGACCATGCCCTGCCAAGTGGTCTGGTACTGCACACTCCCCAGGGTCTGAAAGCAGGTCAGTGCTGTTTGGTGGTAGCATCACTGAGGCTTAGATCTTGTTCTCTGAAGAGACTTAGCTCTTGATGCTGTCTATTGTACTCCTTCACCTGTCAACTTTGGCAGGTTAGGCAAATAGAGGTGGTGGCACCAGCTCTAGCTGAGCTTTCTCTTTTCTAACCTAAATAATTCTATTATTCCTTCTCAGCAGCCTGGTGGCTTAGGAGGTAGAGAGGAAGGTCAGGAGGGAAGTTGCCTGTTTCTGCACAGTCAGACTGAAATCCTGGGAGGAGGAAGAAGTTTTCCCTCTGATTTGAGCAGAGCTTGGAGTTTTCCCTAGTGCTTCTCCTGTGCAGCCCTCATAGGTGTGTTCTTGGTGGTGGTGTGGCTGATCTGCCCACCAGTGCTCTTCAGAACTGAGCAGTGTGTGTTTGGAGATCCCAGACTGGTTGGGGTTGGAAGGGACCTCTGGGAATCACCCTGCTGAAGCAGGGGCACCCACAGCAGCTTGCCCAGGATCACCTCCAGCTGGCCTTGCAATCTCTCCACACAAGGAGACTCCAAAGCCTCTCTGGGCAGCCTGGGCCAGGCCTCCAACCCCCTCACACCAAACAAGTTTCTCCTCCTGCTCAGCTGCAACCTCCTGGCTTCCAGTTTGTGCCCAGTGCCCCTTGGGCTGTCCCTGGCCACCACTGAGCAGAGTCTGGCCCCAGCCTCTTGCCTTCTGGCCTTTAGCTCTTGGTGAGCCTTGAGCAGCTCCCCTGTGGGGCTGCTCTTCTCCAGGCTAAGCAGCCCCAGAGCTCTCAGCCTTTCCTCCTGCCAGAGCTGCTCCAGTGCCCTCAGCATCTTCCTAGCCTCTGCTGGACTCTCACCAGCAGTTCCTTGTCTCTTTTGAACAGAGGAGCCCAGAACTGGACCCAGGACTCCAGCTGTGGCCTCCCTAGTGCAGAGTAGAGGGAGAGAAGAACCTCCATCAACCTGCATGACCCTTGCATACTCTTCAGTGCTGTGGGAGCACCTGCAGTGCTTCACCCTGGCTTATTTGCAGGCTGCTGTCTTGCCAGGTTGCTTCTGGCTTGAACTGGTCCCTAGCCATAGGCATGCCAGGCCTGGTGCAAACAGTGCTGCTTGTTTTGGTTAAGGGCTGGCTGCATGCCCTTGTGCTCCCCCCCTGACAGGGATGTCATTCCCTTAGGGTGCCAGGTTTGTCTAGCATGGCTCCAGAGAGCAGCTGAAGATGATCCACATGTCTTCTTGTAGGCCACTTGGAGACCCAGTCTAAAGTTGCCTCTCTCAAAGGGTGCCCAAGTTCCAGGAAATAAAAGAGGAGGTTTTTTCACTATGGTTTGGGGTTTGGGTTGGTTTTTCTTCCTTTTTTCATTGCAAAACATCTTTAAATTGGGTAACTGGGTTAGCAAATTGCTCCTGTTTTTTTTCCCAGGGCTGATTCAGGCTAGTGGAAAGCTTAATTGCTCTGCTGTTAATCTTCATTAGCACACAAAATGCCTGGCAGGATACAGTAGATGGATGAGGATGAGGGGGTGGGCTTCAGTGGGCCTCCAGATCCTGGTGTCATAACAAAACTGAGTTGCTCCAGTGCCAATTCTGGCACCCTCTGATAGATTTCCTTTCCCCTCCTCCTTAGATCAGTGTGGCAGAGCCCAAAATATCAAAGCCCTGTTGAAAAACAGCTGTTTCCAAAATACTCCTTCCTAGTATGGAGCAGTCTGGGACTAGAGCCTGGATTCCTTCCCCCTCTGGCTAGGGTGGCAGGAAGAAATTTGCACTTGCCTGCTTAATCCAGGCCATTTTCCCTCCACCTCCCCATTTGATGTCACTGTCTGCTCCATTTCTGCCTTCCTTCTCAGAGGGAGGGCAGGGAACCTCCTTTCCATGGCAGTAATTAGGATCATTTGATTGCAGTTGATGTGTGGCTCTTGCTGAGCTATCTCAGGGCTCTCTGGAAATGTGTCAAGGCAGGTGGCTCATCACTCTCCCATGCTGCTCTCTTTTCTCTCTCTACATAATCTCACAGAATCCCAGACTGGTTGGGGTTGGAAGAGACCTCTGGGGATCATCCAGTCCAACCCCCTGCTAAAGCAGGGGCACCCACAGCAGCTTGCCCAGGATCACCTCCAGCTGGCCTTGGAATCAATCCCCACAAGGAGACTCCACAGCCTCTCTGGGCAGCCTGGGCCAGGGCTCCAACCCCCTCCCACCAAACAAGCTTCTCCTCCTGCTCAGCTGCAACCTCCTGGCTTCCAGTTTGTGCCCAGTGCCCCTTGGCCTGTCCCTGGGCACCACTGAGCAGAGTCTGGCCCCAGCCTTCAGCTCTTGCTGAACCCTGAGCAGCTCCCCTCTGGGGCTGCTCTTCTCCAGGCTAATTTTGCCCTGGTTACCAAGGCTGGAGGAGCTCCTTTGCTTTGGATTCAGGGAATCTTTACTGAGGTTTTCAGGGTTTTACTCCCTGTCCTGGATCTGTGGCTGTGACTTTGCTCATCTGCTGCCTTTCCTAACTTGCCTTTTGCTCTCCCACATCAGCCAGCAGCCCTTAGGCTGATTGAGTGCTTGAAAAGTAAGCAAAGAGGGAGCCCTTTAAACACAATCCAGCACCTTCTTGTGCATCCCCCTTTGTTCCTGGCCTCCTTTGGAGATATTTTATGCCACCACTGTCTCACACTTCACAGGGGCTGCCCCATGTTGTTGTATCCCAGATCATGGAGCAGTGCAGGGTGCTGTCTGCACCCAGGATTTCCTAGGTTTGCTGGGGCAGAGGTGGTTTCTTATCACAACCTCTGGCAAACATCCCATTCTCTGCTTCATACATGAACAATATCAATGGAAAACAACTCCCTGATCTTAAAGCCTGGAATCTAACTGATACTGGGGAGCAGCAGGTTGCCCCATGGTGCTGGTTAATAGGTTGACTGTTAGACTTCATACTCTTAGAGGTCTCTTCCAGCCTTAAATAATTCTGTGTGTTACTGCATCAGCATCCAGGCAAATTCCCTGCTGTGCTGGTGAGAGTGGATGAGTAATAAAGCTTGCTTTTGGCCAGGGTGATTTCCCCAAGAGCTGATCAAGGGCTGTGGGGGAAGCAGAACTGCTTCTGGGTTGAGCAACTTTGTCAGCCAGGCAGTAAACTGTGTGTCAGAAAGCTCCAGCTGAATTTGGGCTACCTTTTTGGTTGGGAGGATTTTTGTTGTCCATCTTCTTGAGTTGTTTGGGATGATGCAAGAAGGTTTGGCTTCCTCCAGCAGATGTGGAACAAATGTTTTCTTGCCAAACATCTCTCTGAGGTGAGGAGAGAGGCTGTGGCAGTTGTGGTGATGGTTGAGATGAAGCAAAGGGCTGCAGCTCAGTTCATGAACAGCAAGGACTTTCTCTCAGTGACTTTATTGTTGCCTAACTGGTTCCTTATGGAAATGCCAGCTCTCACCTGGATCTTCCAGGAGTGACAGATGGAGGCTGGTGCCTCATCTCAGATGGGGTACAGAGCTGGCTGGCAGTGTGTGTGGCTCACAGCTGTTCCAGCAGCCTGTATCCAGTGTCTTGCAGGACTTGGCCCTGATGGAAACATCTTTCCTCTGGGTCACAGTGTCTGGGGTGTGGACAAGGGCTGTGTGGCTGGGTGGATGGGTGTGACACAGTCTAGTTGAGTATCTTGTCTTTGGGGAGACCTCAGCTGCAGTGCTGGGGCCAGCTCTGGAGTCCTCAGCACAGCACAGACATGGACCTGGGGGAGCAGGGCCAGAAGAGGCAACAGAAATGATCTAAGGGTTGGAACCTCTCTGCTGTGAGGCCAGGCTGAGAGAGTTGGGCTTGTTGAGGCTGGAGAAGAGAAGGCTCCAGGGAGACCTTCCTGCAGCCTTGCAGGACTTAAAGGGCCTAGAAGAAAGCTGGGGACAGAGTTTTTAGCAGGGCCTGTAGGGACAGGACATGGGCTGATGGTTTGAAGCTAAGAGAGGAGAGATTTAGATTAGATGGAAGGGAGAAATTTTTGACCCTGAGGGTGGTGGGAGCCTGTCCCAGGCTGCCCAGAGAGGTGGGAGATGTCCCATCCCTGGAACCATTGCAGCTCAGGTTGGTTGGGGCTGTGAGCAACCTGCTCTAGTTGCAGATGTCCCTGCTGACTGCAGGGGGGTTGGACTAGAAGACCTTGAAAGGTTCCTTCTATCATTTTATGACTTGCTGGTACAAGGAAAGAAAATGAGGAATCCTTTTGCTGTCTGCAGTGTTGAAAGGTGCTGCCCAAGTCATTCAGATTCATTTGCTTTGGTTTTGCTTTCCCCAACAGGTTACTGGTCACATAGATGACTGCACTTGTGATGTAGAAACCATTGATGCCTTCAACAACTACAAGCTCTTCCCTAGATTGAATGAACTTCTGGCAAGTGACTATTTTAGATACTACAAGGTAACTTTCTCATACTAAAACCAGTTCTCCCCCATTTTAATACTGGTTTTTGGACCCTGCTGTTGTCAGGAGAACCTTGATGTGCCACAAGCTGCTTCTAGAGTAAATGACATGGATTTAAAGAGAGAAACCAGGAGACTTCCAGTTGGAAGGGAAGTGATCATCCAGCTCAGCTGCCTGACCACTTCAGGGCTGCCCCAAAGTTAAAGCATGTTGTTAAGGGCATTATCCAGTTGGCTGACAGGCATTGGCCACCTGGAGAAGAGAAGGCTCCAGGGAGACTTTCTGGTGGCCTTCCAGGATCTGAAGGGGGCTACAAGAAAGCTTGGTAGGGACTGTTTAGGAGGTCAGGTAGTGATAGGACTAGGGGGAATGGATGCAAACTAGAGGAGGGGAGATTTAGATTGGATATGAGGAGGAAGTTCTTCGCTGTTAGGGTGGGGAGACACTGGAACAGGTTGCCCAGAGAGGCTGTGGAAGCTCCATCCCTGGAAGCTTTGGAGGCCAGGCTGGCTGGGCCTGTGAGCAGCCTGCTCTAGTGGGAGGTGTCCCTGGCAGGCAGGGAGGGTTGGAACTGGATGATCTTTAAGGTCACTTCCAGCTCTGACAACTCTGACTCTAGACTTCTCCAGTGCTAGGAAAAGGGAAGAGTAAGGGAATAAGGGAGAGAGACTTGTGGGTTGGAAAAGAAAACTAAAGCTACTTTAATGAGAATAATAACAATAAAATAGGTGCAAATATATACAAAACTAAGGTCAAACCCAAGCCCCTGGTGGCAGGGATGTCACTGAAGTCCCAGAAATGATCCCACCATGCTGGGATTCTCTGGTAAACAGCAAGGAATTCTTTCTTCCTGTCCAGTCCAGAAGGCTTGCACCACAAGTCCACAAACCAGATGACTTGACAGCAGAAGACCTGGACTCTGGCCCCAGATGGATGCCAGCAAGGCTCCAGCACATCCTTTTCCTCCTCCTTTCACAGGGAGGGAGGCTCTAGTCCTAAAAATACCCAAACCAAGGAAACAAAATCAAGAGGGAGCAAACTTGCCCTAAGATTCCTGGAGAAAGAAATGAACACTATTGCAAGGCCAAGGTTGGCCTCATTGCAACTGGTGGCTCCTAAAGGGTACAGAGCAGCTGGCCACACCCCAGGCTGTCATTGCTCAACAGGACCTTTGGGTGTGGTTAGGATTTGGTGGCCTAGGTGTCCTCTCCTCTGTGTTACAGAGCTGTGTGTTGGGCAACTGCAGTGTCTGGATGGAGGCAATGTATTAAGAGGATAATCTGCTCTTTGTAGGTAAACCTCAAGAAACCATGTCCTTTTTGGAATGAGAGCAGTCACTGTGGGATAAGAGACTGTGCTGTACAGCCCTGCTCATCTGTGAGTACCAAATCCATTCTCTTGCCTCTCTTCTGCATTTGGCTTTTGCAGACCCAAGAGGAGGAATCAGGCAGATGGGGAATGGATAGAAACTAGAGGAGGGGAGATTTAGGTTGGATATTAGGAGGAAGTTCTTCCCTCTGAGGGTGGGGAGACACTAGAACAGGTTGCCCAGAGAGGCTGTGGAAGCTCCATCCCTGGAAGCTTTGGAGGTCAGGCTGGCTGGGGCTGTGGGCAAGCTGCTGTAGTGGGAGGTGTCCCTGGCAGGCAGGGGGGTTGGAACTAGATGATCTTTAAGGTCCCTTCCAACTCTGGTGATTCTCTAGTTCTATGGAATGAGTGACTTTCCTCCTTATTTCCAGCTTTAGCAGAGCTGTGGCTCTGATGGAGCTCTCTCAGGTGCCCTACTAGTGGTATCCATGAGAATGACCAAAATGCTAACTTCTGAAAGTACTAGGCTGTCAAGAGCTGAATGGCTAAAACCTTCTCCTGGTCCTTCTGCTGGTTTAGGTATTAGTGAGGTGGGTTTGGGCCAAACCCACTGCTGTTAGAAGAAATGTCTCTTGCATTACTCACCAGGATATTCACCCTTTTGGCCCAGGAGCCACAGTGTGATTTGTAGTTTGGACTGACAGATTTGCCCAGGCTCTTTTCCAAGCCTCTCTTGTAGCAGTGTGTCCAGTTCTGGGCTCCTCTGTTCAAGAAAGGCAAGGACAGACTACAGGAGAGAGTCCAGCAGAGGCTAGGAAGATGCTGAGGGCACTGGAGCAGCTCTGGCAGGAGGAAAGGCTGAGAGCCCTGGGGCTCCTTAGCCTGGAGAAGAGCAGCCCCAGAGGGGAGCTGCTCAAGGCTCAGCAAGACCTAAAGGGCCAAGGGAGGCAGGAGGCTAGGGCCAGACTCTGCTCAGTGGTGGCCATGGCCAGGCCAAGGGGCACTGGGCACAGACTGGAAGCCAGGAGGTTGCAGCTGAGCAGGAGGAGAAGCTTGTTTGGTGGGAGGGTGTTGAAGCCCTGGCCCAGGCTGCCCAGAGAGGCTGTGGAGTCTCCTTGTGTGGAGAGATTGCAAGGCCAGCTGGAGGTGATCCTGGGCAAGCTGCTGTGGGTGCCCCTGCTTTAGCAGGGGGTTGAACTGGATGATCCCCAGAGGTCCCTTCCACCCCCTACCAGTCTGGGCTTCTGTGAAGTCCAGGAGAGTTCAGGGCCTCAATTGTGTTTCTATTTAGATACTAGGAAAAATTTCTTCCCCAAAAGAGTGGTGAAGCCTTGGCCCAGGCTGCCCAGGGCAGTGGTGGAGTCACCATCCCTGGAGTAAGGAAAACAACCTGAGGGAGCAGCCCTGGAAGGCTGCTGTCCTTTAGAGAGGAGGAGTCTTGTGAAAACTCAAACCACCAGGGGTATTGCTTAACTTTAGCATGTAGAGGAGCCAGAAATTGGATGTGTTGTAGGCTGAGAGCTTGGATTACCTTCTAGAAACTCTGGTAAGCTTCCCAGTCTTTCTCATCAGCCCCAGATGTAGCCCTGGCTCTTGTTTCTTTCAGGAGGAAATCCCTGATGGAATCCGGTCTGGAAGTTACAAGGTAGGTATGTCCTAGTGCAGACAACGCCACAGTTTGGGGTCACTGCAGCTGAGCAAAGATGCACTTTATGGGGAGATATTTGCCCTCTTCAAGTGTTGAGCATGTTGTAGAACCTCTGAAGTGGCTGTCCTGAGGTCAGGGATTCCCCTCCCCAAACCCAGAGTGGGTACCAGCAGGCACAGAATGCTCCTCCAGCAGTGCCAGAGGCTGCTGTGAGTCCCTGCAACACTCCCCCCAGTTGCATCAGCCTCTGGGGTAGCTGCAGACATCCTGTGGCAATCCAGGGTGGGCTGAATCATAGCAGAGTTCCTGATGCTTCAGCTGCTTAGTGCATTAAACCCTTCTCTCTCTCCCCCTTTGCTTTGCAACCCAAGTACTCAGAGGAAGCCAATAACCTGGCTGAAGAATGTGAAGAAGCCAAGAGACTTGGAGCTGTTGATGGCTCTTTGAGGTTTGATTTCTTTTCCCTCCACAATCTTTACTTCCCTTGAAGGACTCCTCCTCCCAGTGCTCCTTCTGATGCTCTTCCCACTTCCTTTGCAGTGAGGAGACCCAGCAGGCAGTGCTCCAGTGGACACAGCATGATGACTCTTCAGGGAGCTTCTGTGAAGCTGATGGTACAGGGACCTGTTTGACCTCACAAGGCTTGCAGGGAGATGTTTGAAGCACCTCTGCAGAGCTTTCAGGCCAGCATGTCATATCTCAGCAAGCCTGGAGCACATCCAGCTTCTCTTCTCTCTTCCACCCCTGTTGGCCTCAGTATTCTGAAAATAATAGGGTGCAAATATGTCTGGCAAAGCTGCTCAGGGTCTTGCTGTGCTTAGCAAAGTGAGGAGCTTGGCAGGAGCATGCTGAGAGTCTGCTTTGCCACCAGTGGCCTTGTGCTCTGCTAGCTCTGAAGGCCAAAAGAGCTTTGCCCTGCTGGGATGGGTTGCTGCCTAGCAAAGAGGATGCCCCTGCCTCTTCAGGGAGGGATGAGCTGATCTCTGTGCTTGGTGAAAGTGGTCAGTATGCAAAGAGGGGGCTGGGTCAGCCTTGGGAGATGTCCTTTTTCCTTCAGCACTTTTGGATCCCTGACCTAGTGCTCTGCTTTGCAGACATCTCCTCTCCTGAGGCAGAGTATGTGGATTTGCTCCTGAATCCTGAACGTTTTACTGGCTACAGGGGCCCAGATGCCTGGAAGATCTGGAACAGCATTTATGAAGAAAACTGCTTCAAGTAGGTGCTTTGGAAGACAGGTTCCACAAGCCTGCAGGCCCTGGTTTTTGCAGAGAGGCTGTGTGGGCTTTAATTTGTTCCATAAATCCCCAGATAAGGAAAGGCTGAGAGCCCTGGGGCTCCTTAGCCTGGAGAAGAGCAGCCCCACAGGGGAGCTGCTCAAGGCTCAGCAAGAGGTAAAGGGCCAAGGGAGGCAAGAGGTTGGGGCCAGACTCTGCTCAGGGGTGCCCAGGGACAGGCCAAGGGGCACTGAGCACACACTGGAAGCCAGGAGGTTCCAGCTGAGCAGGAGGAGAAGCTTGTTTGGTGTGAGGGTGTTGGAGGCCTGGCCCAGGCTTTGCAGAGAGGCTGTGGAGTCTCCTTGTGTGGAGAGATTGCAAGGCCAGCTGGAGGTGATCCTGGGCAAGCTGCTGTGGGTGCCCTGCTTTAGCAGGGATTTGGACTGGATGATCCCCAGAGGTCCCTTCCAATCCTGACCATTCTGAGACTCAGTGCTTCTCTGGAGCACAGCCTGCCCTGGTGCAGGGTCCTGAAGCAAGCCCTGCAGTATGGGGAGATAGCAGCCTGGCAGCTAGTGCACATCTCTCCTGTGCTGTGGCCTTAGGCCCACAGTCCTGCCTTCCCTGCCTGTTGCACAGGTGAGGTGAGCTCTCTTCCCCTGTCCCTGTGCTAGTTTGAGCTCAGCTCTGGGTTCCACCCCTTGGCCTGAGCAGCAGTACTGGTGGGTATTGCTGTTTCACAGGAGCCCAGGTTAGAAGGGACCTCAAGAATCATCTGGCCCAACCTTTCTTGAGAAAAGCATGGTCTGGAGAAGCTGGCCTAGCTCCTGGCCAGCTGAATCATGAAAGTGTCCAATGTTGGGGGCTCCCCCACTTCCCTGGGGGGATGATTCCACTGCCTGATTGTCCTGTTGTGTGCAATCAGGACCTCCCCAGGAGTAATTTGTACCCATGACCCCTTTTCCAGCTGACAAAAGGAGTCTCTCTTCTTTATTTGAGTGCAGAGAGGGAACTGCTGTTCTGCTGTTTCTGTCCAGCCAGGAGACAATCACTCAGTTACATAGCTTATTAAATGAGTCTTTTTCTTCCCCTCTTAGGCCTCAGAATGTAAAAAGACCTTTGGCATCTGGTAGAGGTGAGTCATTTACTTATCTCAGTGGTTTAGTGGTGTCCTGATCCTAGCTCCAGGAAGAGTAAATGCTCTCTGAGCTACTTCTGCTGAATGAGGAGCAGGTTGTAGCTCTTGATCTCATGGGAAACCCAAGGGCACCTGGAAGTGTAGCTCTCCAGCATCCAGCACAGGGAAAGGAAGTTTCATCTTCCACTCCTGGAAGCAGTCTGAGCTTTGTAGGGGCTGGGAGCAGAACTGTACCCTGAGCTCTTCCTGGCTCCCTGGTCTCTGCACTCAGCAATGCCAACCCACCTGTGTTGGGCTGAACTGAGAACCTGGCTTGGCTCCTTTGTGGAAACCATCCAGTGAGAGCAGCTCTGCTCCAGAGGCAAAGGCTAAGCAGTGGAAATGCAAGTAGGGAAGAGTTGTGGAAGCAGCAGAACTGTCTTGCCCAAGGGACATTTGTGTCCCTTGATTTTTCTGCTCTCTGTTTCAGCTCCATGGTGGTTTTAGTCCCTTTGCAAATACTGGGCAGGTCCTTCAGGAGCATGGCTCATCTGCTTTATCCACTGCTGTACTTTGCTGTGTTCAGAACACTCTTAACCCTCCCTGGAGAGGCTCATCCTCTTGTCAGAGCAGATGAGCAGAGCAATCTTAATGCTTGTGCTTTGGAGTTTCATTTGGGGCATGTGTAACTCTTCTCTCCTCTTTTTCTCTCCCTCCACCACTGGTGCTTTTTACCCCTCAGGAGATGATGGAGGTGAGTAGCACTCTGTCTGGTTTTACTGCCAGCAGAAACAAAGGTGGCATGTGTATCATGCTGTCCCCAGCTGCAGCATCAGATCAGGCACCTGCTGAAGCAAAACCATTATTCAGGCAAAACCAGAAGTTGTCCTGAACTTCTGCTCTGCTCAGAAGCCTCTGAGAGCTCCCTCTCAGCTCCTTGCCCCTCAGGCCAGCACATCCTTGGGCTTCACAAGTACCAATAGTTTTAAGGGTACAAGTCCCATTTGAAGGGGAAGGCAGTGAAATGTTGTTAGCCTTCAGGAACAGGACTTGTGCTGGGTTTGTTCAGCTTTTGTTACTGCTGAGGAAACAACTCTTGGGCTGGGCTTTGGGGGAGATTTCTAGTCCCCACAGCTGGGAGAGTTGGGGAAGAGAAGGCTCCAGGGAGACCTTTCAGGACTTAAAGGGAGCTTAGAGAAAAGAGGGAGAGAGAAGTTTTACAGAGGCAGATAGTGATAGGACAGGGGAAATGGTTTGAAACTGAAAGAGAGGAGGTTGAGGTTTAATGTTAGGAAGAAATTCTTTACCCAGAGGGTGGTGAGACACTGGAATAGGTTGCCCAGAGAGGCTGTGGCTGCCCCATCCCTGGCAGTGTCCAAGGCCAGGCTGGATGTGGCCCTGGGCAGCTTGGTCTAGTTGGTGGCATCCCTGCCCATGGCAGGGGGGTTGGAACTAGATGATCTTTAGGATCCCTTCCAACCCAAACCATTCTCTGAATCTCTGAACAGCCCCTGCTGGATGCCCAACTCCCTTAGGGCTCTGCAGGACTCACATCTGGGAAGGGCTGTGCCCTTTCTGAGAGGAGAGAGGTGGAAGAGACCATTGGTCTGGGCAAAGGTCCTCTGAGGGCTGGCTTCAGAGGTGGTTTCAGGGCAGCTCCCTCAAACTGATGTGCTTGTTTTCCTTTTGTTTGCAGGGCATGCCTTCTACAAGTGGCTGAAAGGTAATTCTTTGTCTAAGCCTGGTTGCTCTTCCTGGGATGAAGATAACAACAGCCAGGGGGTTGGGGGGGGGGTGTTACTGGGCTTACATCTAACAGCCAGGAGAGGAAAAGTCAAGCTATGCTTTCAGGATCTTCAAGTGCCCCTTTCTTTCAGGTGTCTGTGTAGAGAAAAGAGCCTTCTACAAACTGATTTCTGGTCTCCATGCAAGCATCAACATCCACCTGAGTGCCAGGTACCTGTTACAAGGTAAATGTTACTTTCTGCCTTGGCTCTCCTGCATCAGTCCTAAACTGACACTCCTGTAGCTCCTTTAAATGCCAGCAGGGTTGCAGACCTCCTTGTGTGCTCTCCTCTTTCCTCCCTCAGCACACAGGCTGTGGAACACTGCAAGGAGCCTTGATCCCACTGCCATGTGCTGTTTCCATCTCCTCTGCATGCCTTTGGCTCTAAGGAGCTTAGCTAAAGAACCTAACTTCTATCCTTGGGGGTTCAAATTGATACCTGTGTGGCCCCTGTGGGGCCAAGGGCTTTGGGATGCAGGTTCTGAGGGGATCTCCTGATGGATTTAGTGATGGGAGTTTAGAGTAGGACCTGTGGGCCAAGCCTCCTCCCACCTTTATTCTGCTAGAGCTTACAGGGATCCAGTGCAGACTGAGAGAGAGAGAGCTGTTGGAATTGGGAGAGGTGACCAAGACTGGGAGAGGTGACCAGGATAAATTGGGAGATTTAACCAAGTCATTCTGTTGAAGTCTCTGCAGCCCATGGAGGCCTCACCTGGCTGGGAGTTAGACTATGGTAGGGAGATAGAAGGACAAGAGAAACATCAAAGGGAAGAGATGAGTTAGAATCAAAGAGTCCTAGACCTGTCAGAGTGGGAAGGAACCTTCAAGATCATCTAGTTCCAACCCCCCCACCCCTGCCTGCCAGGGACACCTCCCACTAAAGCAGGGTGCCCAGAGTTTGGACTGCAGAGAGGATTAGGAAAACAAGGTTGGCTCCAGACAGCCAAGTAAGAGCCTTTGTCTTGGCTGCTTTTCTCTTGCATTTCCTCAACAGAAGGAGCTCTCTTCTGATGTCCCCTGTTCATCAGGGACCTCCCCAACCTCTGGCCCCATGTTGCTTCTCAGTGCAAGGTGCTCAGGAGACCTGCACTGTCTGCCTCTGGAGATGTTGAGCCCAAAGCAGAGACCTCTGAGTTCTGCAGTGACTCTGTGGCTTATGTGGGCATCAGTGAAGGAGTGAATGGCCCTTCACAGCCTGGCATGGAATTGTTAGGTTGCAAGAGATCTTTAAGATCATGGAGTCCAACCATGAACCCAGCACTGCCAGGTCACTACTAAGCCATGGCCCTCAGCACCACATCTACACAGCTTTGGAATCCCTCCAGGGATGGTGACTCCACCACTGCCCTGGGCAGCCTGGGCCAGGCCTTGACAACCCTTTTGGGGAAGAAATTGCTTCTAGTGTCCAATCTGGACCTCCCCTGGCACAGCTTGAGGCCATTTCCTCTGGTCCTATCACTTCTTACTTAGGAGACCAACCTCCACCTGGCTCCAACCTCCTTTCAGGGAGCTGTAGAGAGTGAGAAGGTCTCCCCTGAGCCTCCTTTTCTCCAGGCTAACCAACCCCACCCTATCCACCCAACCCTCTTCACTTGCAGACAAACATTGAGCTGTCACCAGCCTGCCTTCAACTGCTCTCAGAAACAAGAAACTCTTCACCTGCTTGAGTCCTGTTTAAAGTGGGCAGCTTCTGGTTTCAGTTCTTCCTCCTCACCTGGGGTCATGTTTTAAACCAACTGCCAAAGCTCTGCAAGAGTTGTGTGTGTGTTGGGCTTGGAGTTGGGATGAACTCTCTTGGTTCTTGAGTTATCTGTGCTCAGGGAAGGGGCTGGGACTACTCTAAAGCCTCCAAGGGAAGAGTTGCATCTCACTGGGGGAGCTTGGGGTGGTGGCAGGAGGTGAACCCAGACCCACACCAGTCTCATGTCTGTTTCTTTTGCTCTCTCAGACACCTGGGCAGAGAAGAAGTGGGGCCCTAATGTGACAGAGTTCCAGCAGAGATTTGATGAAGTCCTCACCAGAGGGGAAGGTCCCAGAAGACTCAAGAACCTCTATTTTTTGTACCTGATAGAGCTGAGAGCCCTCTCCAAAGTGCTGCCCTTCTTTGAGAGGCCAAGTTTCCAGCTGTACACAGGGAACCCAAGGCAGGATGAGGAAATGAAAAGCCAGTTGCTGGAAATCCTCCATCTAGCCAAGTAATTCCAGGGGAGAGAGGTTCTGGCAACCCCTGGCATCTCTCAGCATGCTTCACCTTTTGCTTAAAGCACCTAGCATGGCAGGTTCTGGGTTTGTCCTTGTAGGGGGCCACTGTGATTTGGGTAGGAGTGTAGTAGTGCTGGGAGGACCTCAGGGGACAGTCATGGAGTTGGTTTGGTTGGAAAAGACTTTGAAGATCTTGGAGTCCAACCATTAAACTGACACTGCCAGCTCACCACTAACCCATGGTCCTCAGCACCACATCTCCAGGGCTTGGAAACCCCTCCAGGGATGGTGACTCCACCCCTGCCCTGGGCAGCCTGGACCAGGCTTTGACAACCTTTTTGGGGAAGAAACTGTTCCTAATGTCCAACCTAAACCTCCCCTGGTGCAATTTGAGGCTGATTCCTCTTGCCCCCTGGGAAAAGAGACCAACCCCCACCTGGCTCCAGCCTCCTTTCAGGGAGCTGTAGAGAGTGAGAAGGTCTCCCCTGAGCCTCCTCTTCTCCAGGCTAACCAACCCCAGTTTCCTCAGCTGCTCCTCACAACACTTGTGCTCTAGACCCTTCCCCACCTTCCTTGCCCTTCTCTGGACATCTCCAGCACTTCAATGTCCTTCTTGGAGTGAGAGGCCCCAAACTGACCCCAGTGCATCTTGTCCCACTCCTGTGCCTGCAGTGCTTGTGTCTGGTAGAAAACAATCTCCAAGTACTTAGAAAGCCCAGAGCTGAAGATGTCTCCAAGGTGAGATGCAAGCTAGAATGAAAAGCCTCCAGGAGAGCTAAGAACCAAGCAGCTTGCACTTAAAATACATCTAGAGATGTGCAAGTGTCTTAACACCCCTCAGGTTAATCCCCACATCTAACCAGGCACTTCCATGGCTCTGGCCTTGACCTCTGCCAGCAGCCTGTGGAGAGAGAGAAAACTTTTCCCTTCTCATTTCAGGTCTTTTCCACTGCACTTTGATGAGAACTCCTTCTTTGCAGGGAATCAAGAGGAGGCTGCTAAACTCAAGGTAATTGGGCAACTCTTCCCTTTGGGCCCTGTGTTTCCTTGGGCTCAGAGTAGGGGACACTGGAGGTACTGGGTCAGGTATTTCCAACTCCCTTTTGCTTTCTGAATGGCTTGGATCCTGATGGGGCAGCTCCAGGCCCTAGGATGTGGGGAATTGCTGCTGAGGAGCCAAATTAAGAGGCATTTCCAACCCATTTTGCTTTCTGAATGGCTTGGATCCTGATGAGGCAGCTCCAGGCCCTGGGGTGTGAGGAGCCCACTAAAGAGGCATTTCCCTAGCTTCAGGTTAGCCTGAAGTCCAGGATGAAGACATTCCTCCATGGAACAAGTTCTAATTAGTAAAACCTGAATGTTTTTTGGGTTTTTTTTCCCCCCCAGGAGGAATTTAGGCTGCACTTTAAGAACATTTCTAAGATCATGGACTGTGTTGGCTGCTTCAAGTGTCGCCTCTGGGGGAAGTTACAGGTAAGCTGTGGCAGGAGCCAGGAACCCTGTCTGGAAGCACCTCAGCTGATGGGATTCTGCTCCCAGATGTGGTTCTTAGATACTGTTCAGCTCCTAGCTGCAGATTTGGACTCCTTGGGTCATGTCCTCATGCAGGAAGCCATGGGCTGACTCCAGTTTGCTGGGCCTGGCAGCAGCTACCTGTTGACTCTGGGTTACCTTGCTAGAGCTGCTCCTTGGGAGTGGGGAGAGGGCACAGAGTCTCTGGCAAGGGAGGCAGAAGGTGCTGTGAAACTTGGGGTGCAGTGAGATCTGCTCTGGATTCTCCAGGTGGTCACAGCAGCAGTGTCCTGCCTCTGTTCTGCTCCCTGCTCTGAGCTGTGATAATTGAAATTGCTCTTGTTTGTCATACACAGACTCAGGGCTTGGGTACAGCACTGAAGATCCTCTTCTCTGAGAACCTGATAGAAAAGATCCCTGAAAGTGGCTCCTCCTATGGATTCCAGCTGAGCAGACAAGAAATTGTGGCCTTATTGAATGCTTTTGGAAGGTCAGTGGCAGACTGGTTCCTCTGCTTCCACACAAGCTGCTGCTGCTCTGTTATGTCCTGTTGAAGCTAATCAGCTGCTCCTCAAACTGTTGTGCTCCAGACCCTTCCCCACCTTCCTTGCCCTTCTCTGGACACACTCCAGCACCTCAGAGTCCTTGTTGGAGTGAGGAGCCCAAAACTGATCCCAGGATTGGAGCTGTGGCCTCCCCAGTGCCCAGGCCAGGAGGCCAATCCCTGCCCTAGCCCTGCTGCCACACTGGTGCTGATCCAAGCCAGGATGCTCTTGGCCTTCTTGGCCACCTGGGCTCACTGCTGCCTCATCTCCAGCTGCTGTCAACCAACACCCCCAGGTCCTTTTCTCCCAGCAGCTTTCCAGCCACTCTGCCCCAAGCCTGAAGCATTCATGAGGTTGTTGTGACCCAAGTGCAGGTTCTAAAACAAACTTCCCTCTTTTGCTTGTGGTTCACAAGTGCTTTGGGTTATTCAGAGCCTCCTCACCACAGGAGTTTGTCCAGGCAGAGAAGGAGAGTGCTGTCCCTTAAGGGCTGCACCCTCAGAGTCCCATCAGGCATCCTCACTGCTCCTCCAGGGGCAAGAGAAATCAGGTAGCTGATTCCAAAAACCCTTTAGAAGGAATAAGCAGCCTCTGTGACCTGCCTGTGCAGCTGGTAATATTATGGGCTGTTTCTTGACCTCTAGTTAATGGGTTTGCTTGATCATTGCAGAGCTCTCTGTAACATCCTGTTGCACTGTGCTTCTGTTTGCTTCCAAAAGAGTCCTTGAAAGGAGTGAAGAGTCTGGTTGTAACCAGAGCTTACTGGAGCTGAAATTCTCCATGCTCTCTTCCTAAGGACTCCTTGAAGTTTTACTTCAGAGCAGTGAAGCTATCTTGAGTCTTAAATAAGGCATCATAGAATGGTCAGAGCTGGAAGGGACCTTAAAGATCATCCAGATCCAACCCCCCTGCCTGCCAGGGACACCTCCCACTGGATCAGCTTGCCCACAGCCCCAAAAAGCTTTCAGGGATGGAGCTTCCACAACCTCTCTGGGCAGCTTGTTCCAGTGTCTCCCCATCCTCACAGGGAAGAACTTCCTCCTAATATCCAATCTAAATCTCCCCTGGTCTAGTTTGCATCCATCCCCCCTAGTCCTATCACTGTCTGACCTCCTCAAAAGTCCCTCCCCAGCTTTCTTGTACCCCCTTCAGATCTTGGAAGGCCACAAGAAGGTCTCCTGGGAGTCTTCTCTTCTCCAGACTGAACAACCCCAACTCTCAGTCTGTCCTCATAGCAGAGGTGCTCCAGTCCTCTGATCATTCTCCTGACCCTTCTCTGGCCTCCCTCCAGCACCTCCATACCCCTCTTGTAACAGGGGCCCCAGCACTGGCTGCAGTACTCAGGTGGGGTCTCAGGAGAGCACAGCAGAGGAGGAGAATCACCTCCCTCCACCTGCTGGCCACAAGAGCACCCTGGTGGCTCATGTTGAGCTTGGCATCCCCCAGCAGCACCCCTAATGCCTACGTTGCTCTGATGTTTCCCTTTTGCTTTCCTTGCCCTCAGGATTTCAACCAGCATCAGAGAGCTGGAGAACTTCAGGAGCCTCTTAAGGAACATGGGAGAGGGAGAGACTTAAAGCTTGGGCTGCTCAGCTCCTCTGGCACCTCTGAGCATGGACACACACCATGGTTCTGTCACACTCCCAACCACTCCAGGCTGAAGACCACTTGCTGGATGCTCTCCTGTTCCTAGCTGATTGTCTGGAACCTGCTGCTGCCTCCTTTGACACAAGAGGGGAACAAGAAAAGCTCCTTTTGGTTTGGTAGATCAGTCTGGAAGCTTCTGTAAGTGTTGCTGTGCTGTTGTGACCCAGCTCTTTGCCTTCAGAAGCTGGAGGCAAGGCAAGAACTGTGACACTGAATAAATCTTGGGGGGGGGGGAAATTCCTTGTGTGCTCCATGATTCCCAGCAGCTTCTCACTTCCAGTGTCTCAGCACATAAACCAAACTGCAAGGGACTGTAGGATCCTCCTGTGCTCCAGAGCTGCTGCCAAACAAAGGTGCCTTCCTCAGGAAACTTCCTCCTGCTGCCAGGCTCTTTGCTAGGCCCTGCTGCAGGAAACCTGCTGGACATGGTAGGCTTCAGGGTTTGCTTCCTTCTTGATGGCAAAGGGAGATGGAGCTAGAAGCAGCACACTGGAGGGACCTGCTCATCACTGTCTGGCCAGCCTTCTGCCTCCATCCTGGCTAGAGGGTTGTACTGGTGCTCTGCAGCCCAGGGAGGAGTGAGAGTGGGCCTCTGGAGAAGGGGCTGGTGGCTTCTGGCTGGTGGGAAGAGGAGGAGGTTAAGGCAAACACAGGGCAAGTGCTGGGACCTGTTGGCCTTGCTGCCCCTCCCAGCCTGTTACAGTGCAGTTCTCTTCTGCTGTGCCCCAGGGAGGCCACAGCTGGAGTCCTGGGTCCAGTTCTGGGTTCCTGTGTTCACAAGAGACAAGGAACTACTGGAGAGAGTCCAGCAGAGGCTAGGAAGATGCTGAGGGCACTGCAGCATCTGTGGCNAGGGGGTTGGACTGGAGGATCCCCAGAGGTCCCTTCCAACCCCAACCAGTCTGGGATTCTGTTTGTCCTCTTTTGGGATCTGCTGCTGCTAGCCAGGTAGGGCTAAAGAGGGAAAGGACATCCCCACCATGGGGCTGCTGCTGCTCAGTGGTTGAAGGGAGGTTGAATTTTGCCACTCCAAGGCCAAGGAGCTGAGGAAGTAGGCCAGAGAGTGGCTGTGGCAGAGCAGAAGACCTCTACAGCACAAAAAAAGGGGTGAGGCATCCTGGCCCTGCTGCCAGCCCTGGTTACACCATCTGCTTTTGCAAGGGGGACAAAGGACAGGCTCAGGCATGGCCAGCACTGCCAGAGGACACCCCCAGCCTGGCCCCATGCAGCACAGGGTGCTGCTGGTCACCCCATAACATGCTGTGGGGGCAGGTGCTGCCTGGCAGGCAGATGCAGCATTTGCTCCTGCTAAGCTGCTGCTATTTGCAGCCAAGCTCAAGGCCACAGAGATAAACATGCTGAAGGAAGGGAGGGAAGCACTGAGTTACCCAGCTGGGCCTGACAGCTTCTCCACAGCTCCCTGCTGCAGAGCAGCACAGAAGGACTGCAGGGCTGGAGAAGGTGACAAAGCACAGCCTAGGCCCTGGCATGGCTCCTGCCTTGCCCTGGGAGCTGTGTGGGGAAGCAGAAGGTTAGTGAGATGCAGAGATTGTGGTTCCAGTGTTGTCTCTCCCAAGCTGGGGACAAGGGAGAACACTTCTGGGTCATAGTGCCCC
>VWZX01001149.1:82811-97354 GCA_013399015.1 Galbula dea | reverse complement strand
CCCAAATAAACCCAAACCAAACCCAAAGAAGAAAGTTTAATGAAAGGCAACTATGCATTAAAAAAGTCATTGTACTTCTCAGCTATAAATTACTTCAGTAAAACATGGGACCAGCCCCAGCAGGAGCAGTCAAGAGAGTTTGGAAATCAATGGCCCAAACATTTTTTGCCACTCACTCCACGAGGACAATTAGCAACACAACTCAACTGCCCTGGTCCTGCCATCCTGCTGCCAGGAGGAGCAGCAGCAGCCAATCCTGGTGGTTTGTGTGTGTGCTTCATCAGTGCAACATCAACAATGAGCCTGTAGCCCTTGAGTTGGTTTTGTTTAGGTTTTTTTTTTTTTTGCATTCCACTCCTTTCCCTTCCCACCCCACCCCCCCCCAAAAAAAAACCCCTTAAAGTGCTCCTAGTGCTTTGGAATTCTGTAAGCAAGAACTGGGGCTGCTAGGCTTAACTCTCTTTGGTGACTTGTGGCAGAAGGAAGAAGGTCAAGAGCCTGAAGCCACCTCCTTGGTTAGGCTTTGTCAGAAGTCAAGCAGTGAGTTGAGATGGAGCAAGCTGTTTGTGCAGCCCAGCTGAGGGAAGGGAGGGAGGAGACAGGTCCCTTTACACCAGTGGAGCAGGCAGGAGAGCTGTGGCAGGCAGGGAGGGGGCTTTCTCCTCCAAGTACTAGAGCAAGAAGGATGGGCTGGAAAGTTGGCATCTCAGAGCCTTCTCCAAGAAGCAGCAGGGCTTGGGGTTGCTTTTGGGTTTTGGGCCAGGCAAGAGTGAAGCAGGTCAGCAGGGAGAGGCTGCCAGCCCAGCAAGAGGGGGACAGGGTGTTCTCAGTGTGCCCAGGGATCCCAAGCTCAGCACAGGTGAGGTGGGGGAGGCAGGGACCAGGCCATACTAGTGAGCAGGTGGCAAGTGAGGAGAAGCCAGGGCTGCCCCAGAGCTTGGGGGTTCTCACACACAGCTATGGGCACTGAAGCTGCCACAGGGGCCCTCTGGCACCCAGCACTGTACCACTGCAGGCATGGGGAAGTTCTTCAGCAGCAGACCAGGGTTTGGACAGCAAGAGCAGCTCTGGGTGGGTTAAAAGCATTTCCAGTTCAGGTTGCAGCTGCCCTCCCTGGCCCAGTGCCTCCCCCTAAGCCTGTGGCCAAAGCTGCTTTGCTCATCCCCACATCAAGCTGAGGGACAAGCCAAGTAAAACACCAAGCCTCAGCTCCAAGAGCCTGATGGAGCACCAGGCCAGGCCAAACTTGGCTATTTTGGTTAAAGAGTGACAGAGAAACACTCCAACCCTGTGTACCACCACTGAGCACTGCCAACACAGCTACTGGGGCAGCAGAAGGACTCCAGACCCACAGTCCTGCTCCGTGGCAGGGGAGGGGAGAGCAAGGAAGCCAGGGACCAGATCTCAGCAGCATCTGCCACTTCCCTCTGCAGCAGCAAGCCTTGCCTCCACCAGCAGGCACAGACACCTCCTGCACCTCAGCAGGGACCCCATGGGTTCACATTCACTTCAGGCTCAAACTCTGATCTGCTAAATGCAGTTTAATACTGAGGGGGAAAGAGGAGCCCCACAGTGGGTGCAGAGGAGGGGGGAGCAGGACTGCTCTCACCACTCCTAGGCAAAGCAGCCCTGGTTTTACATGTGCTTTGGGCCACACACACATTCCTGCTGAGCCAGCTCTAAGCTCTCTCCCCTTGAAGGCAGCAGCTTCTTGCCCCCCTCCCCAGCCAGCCTCTCCCTTCCCCATAAGCCAGTGGGTTGGTTACCATGTTGTGATCTTAATGCCAGTAGGAGCACTTGATCTCACCCTCAGAGGCCTCTGCTAGGATTATGCTTTGAGCTCAGCTTTGACCCTCACCCACCCAGACCTAGGTAGGACAGTTCAGCAAGCAGGTGAAACGAGGACCAGCAGCAAGAGCCCCTCCTGAGGCCTCAGCCCTGCCAGGTGTGACTATGGCACATGAACATCCAGAACACAGAGCTTCCCACTCCCCAGTGAGTCAGGAGGCAGAGTACTTCATGGAACACTTCTTTGCAGGAAGACACTCACCTCTCCCAGCTATGGATGTGCAATTCAAAGAGTTCACTACAACAGTCTCAGGACCAAGCAGGCTCTGAGCAAGATTCATTCCTTCCAAGTGTGCAGATAAAAGTGCAAATATGCAGTTGATGTTTTCTTGTCTAGTGAGGAAGCTCTGGTGCCTTTAGCTGCCAACATCTTGAAGACCAGACCAAGAGGAGAACAACAACAAAGAAAAAAAAACCCCAACAAAAAACCCCCAACAAAACAAAAGCTTCCAGAGAGTTAGCTTCACTTTGCTACATGGTACCTTAGAGTCACAGTTCTCTTGCTTCCTGGCCTGCAGCCCTAGGCTCAGTCCTGCTTAGGGCTGCAGCAGGTAGTGGAATGTTTGTGTCGATGAGTTAGATGCTTCAAGGAAGAAGGAAAAAGAGAAAACCAGGTTACAAATCCTATACATGAATGCCACTTCTGGGAAGAAAAGGACCTTGGAAGCCTCTTCAGTTGGGTGGTGCAGGGTAGGAGCTAGGGTGGTTCTTCATCTCCGAGCCGCCGGCGGCGAAGAGCAAGGGAGCGCTGTCGGGAGCGGCTGTGCTCAGGTGGGGACCCACCACAGAGCTGTCATTCCCAGCCAGGGACCCATAGCAGCCAGAGCACTGAGGGGTGGCCAAGCTGGGAGGAGAGAGACAAAAACCAACAGATATGGGCTCTTGGAGAAGAAGCATTTGGCCATGGTTAGTCTCCACTGGTAGGAAAGACTGCTGTTGACCTGTGGAAGCAAGCTGTGGTGTGAGGAGAGGAGCACCAGGCCCTACAACACTGGTCACAGAGAGCTAGAAACCCTCCTGATAACCCTGGGCAGGGGGAGGTCAGACTCCTGAGCACCAAGGGAAGGACAGGGCTGTCAGGTTTCCCCTTAACTGGAGATACCTGACCATTCTTCTTCACCTCAGGTGCTTCTCTGGAGCTTTGCTCCAGTCGTCTCCCAGAGACCACATCACTCCCAGGACTTCACCTCTCCCTTTCCAGTGGAGAAACAGCTCTGGAGGAGGACAGGGAAGAGCCCTTTGCCCCCACAGCTGAGGAAGGGTACTAGCAAGGTCAGGCCCTCCCTATCTGCAGCTACTGTGAGCACCCAGTGCAACATCCACCCCCTGTGTCCCAAAAAACCAGTTCCTGGTGAGCTGCAGAAGGGAACGAACCCAAGCTCGATCCGAAGGCTCTCTGCCTCCTTCCCCTTGCCCAAACAGCCTCTTAGACCCAAGTTCTCCTCCTCAGAGCAGCAGGCACGAGCTCTGTTGCTTCCTCAGAGGGCAGCAGGCCAGCAGGTGGCCTTTCCCTTGCCCAGCACAAGCACTCACCCTCCTTCTCTGGCCCCAAGCCGTGACAAGTCATCGTCGCTGTCGTAGCGCCTTGGATTGTCAAAGAAATATGCCCTGGAGCTGTAACTGTGGCTGTTAACCATCCCTGCTGGAGTCTGCCAGGGAGAAAGGAGTGAGGACAGAAGTGAGATGTTTCTGACAGCCTTCCTGCCCCTCATGCCCTACCCCCTCCTGGGGCTCCTCAAGCTCAGGCTTACCAAGTTCTGAGTCAGTCTCTGAGCCCGGAAGAAAAGCACCACGAAAGTGGTTGGCACCAGCTCCCAGAGGAAGAGAACCACTCCAAACACCACATACTCTTCACTGCTCACCTCCACATGCACCTGTGCAGAGAAAAATGAGAGGTCTCTGTGTCATCCTAGCCATCAGCAGTTCCATAGCTCCCCCAAAGCTGGCCACAGCACACAGAAGTAGGGATGGAGAGGCAAGAGGCCCTCAATCAGAAGGGTGACCCTTACCTGGCTGCTGCTACTGGTTTTGGTGAGCTAGGTCTCCTTCAGTGTGCTCCCAGGGTACTGTTAGCTCCCTCCCCACACCAGCCACTCCCCCTTGCACACAACCATGCCTGATTAAGCATTGCTTTTCTGCTCTAGTTGACTTGTGCTTCCCTCTCCCCCAAGAGAAGAGCTGGCAGGCTAGAGCCGAGAAGCACAGGAGGAAATCCCTCCTGAAGAAGCAGCCAGATGGAAGAAGACTCAGGTTTGCTGTGGTGGAGACAGCTAGCAGGGTTTCTGAAGGCAGAAAGCCAACTCATCTGAGGATTTAGCTGAATGGATCCCACCCCTCCTCCCCCAGCTCCCTTTTCACCTCCACATGACCTGAGAGGACAGCAGAGGAACTGCCTTTCACTTCACTGGCTCTGGATTAGGGGTGATGGACACTCACCTTGTCTGAAAGGTTGTCCCAGCCATAGTTAAAAGGACCAGGAACACTGTCTGGAGATATGGCCACAGCTACCAGGTTATAGCAAGCCCTTGAGGAATACAGAAGGGCAACTACAGACCCCACAAGAATAGCCTGGCAGACAGATGTTCCCTAGAAAAGGAAAAGAGAAACTGGTTTAACCCAGACCTTCCTACAGAGCTGGGATTTCCTCATCCCCACCCTCCTTAAATGCATGAGAAGCTGTGCAGGGAAAAATGACTTAGAACATTTGTATGTTGATGCTAAAACATTCAGAGCTGGTTAAGAGCCTCCTGATGTGATGAGTTCCTTAGTTACACAGCCAGTGCCACCTGGGAGCATCACTCTCAGGATCTTAGCAGCCAGTTTGAAACTGGTGGTTCCTACCCCACTCACTGGCACCCCTGATGTTGAACACAATGTTTGCCTAAGAAAGAAGCCCAAATATTTGGGTTGGCCAACTCAGAACAGGTAGAAAGAGTCAGCATCTGAAGCCCCAGCATTGCTGAGGGACAAAGCAGGCTTTGCTGTAGGCAGAGAAGTGTGCTAAAGGGTGGCTAGATGTTGTGGGACCTCTGCTTCCTGCTAGCTGTCCTGAGCTGGTGAAGAGCAGCTTCCTCCAGGGTGCTTCAGAAGAGGGGTAGCTGCATGAAGTACCTGAAGATCATGGGACCTGCCTTTCCTGGACAGCTAGCCATGGGAGAGGAAGCTACCTGAAGAGCTCCAAGTGTCTCCTTTTCTTTCCTAAATACACCTGTGAAGCCTTAGCTCCTGGTAGCCACCAAGCAAGTGAGGAGACAAACACCTCAGCAGCTGCCTTGCAAGGCAACCTTCCTCCCTTCAGAGGAGGCAGCTGCCTCCCCAGAAGCCCTCCAGCCTTTTCTTGCTGTAGCAGGTTCACAGCTGGAGGTCAGGAGGCAAGAGAACCTTCTGAGGCATTGGTGTAACACTTCTGCTCATCCCCACCCTATTGTTTTGCAGCTCCTCTGCAACACCAAGTCAGAAGACACCTCCAAGGCAGGGAAGGGAGACGACATTTGAATGCAAGAGACCTTTACCAGCCAGCCAAGGTTGAGTATCCAACCCCAGAGCCTGCTGTGCACCAGCCAGGCCCCACAGGCAGCCTCAGGCATGTCACTAGAGGAAACTGCTGCACTCAGAAACCACTGCTGGGTGAACTTGGCAAGTTAATGAGTGTCCAGAGTCAGGCAGAGCTGGATACCAGGCCTATGCAAGCAGGTTCTCAGCTTAGTCACAGCTCCTCTGTCTCACTTTCCATCTCCCAGTGGGCAGCTGTCCCCAGAGCCAGCTAGGCAGCAGCTCCCAGCCCACACCCCCTGGATTTTGGGCAATCACTGATGCTCTCTGCTGTTTAAGAGCCAGAATTCTCCTCCAGAGAGAGCCTCAGCTTCAACCTTGAGAGCACAGCTCTGGCCACTGGCCTCTCTCAGAGGGGGCACAGTGAGTGCTCATGCAGATGGCCTGCAGAAGGAGCAAGGAGATGCCTCCAGCTAATGCAGGGCACTTGTCTAGCTCCAAAATGTCTTTGTTGCTGTGTCTGCTGCAAGACAGCTTGTCACCCTCTTCATCCTCTTCCTGAGGGGAGACAGAGCCATCCAACAGCCTCCAGGAGCTCTACACTCTGGGCAGCCTCTCACCTGAGGCAGGCAGAGCAGTGCTTTAAGCTCAGCTAGCTTTACCTGCTCAAAGGCACATTGGAAAGAAGGTCTCTGCAGGAGGCTTCTGACCTCTGGAGAGAGGTGATTCAGAGCACATGGGGTAAGGAACTGGACCACTGGCAAGAGGTAGTAGCTCCAAAGTTCAGAGGCAGGCAGCTGGCTTCCCTGAGCCTGCCTAGGCTCAGCTGGCTCAACTTTTTCCTGTAGCTGTTTCCAAGCTCATCAAGAGTCTGCTGTCTGCCCTCCTCTGCCCCACCCTGGCATCCCTGGCTTTGATAGGGGTGATATGGCTTCCCAGAGGAAGAGGATGCAGCTCAAGCAGGCAGTTAATTGTGGCCTACTGCCTCACTCAAATAAGGCTGCTGGTGGCTCACCCACTTTCTCAGCTGCTTGGGAAGAGCTGTGTCTGTTTAGATCCTCAGCTGTCCTCCTGCCTTGGGGCAGGACCTACAGCAAGTTCTCCACCCCTTCTCAGGTGCTCATCTCATCCAGCACAGGGCAGCAGCACAAGCTAGCAGCTAGAGCTCTCCCTCTGCAGAGAGTTGTTCTGCATCTGCCAGGGATGATAGCATGGTGCAGATTTTACTGTCCAAACTGCACCTCCTACTCCTTAAAGGACCCTTTGGTTCCCAGTCAAACCCTGAATGACACTTTGAAACCTGAAAAGCAGCAGCAGCTCATGTTGTGCCAGCAAAGCTGCAGACCATGCCTGCCCCTCAACCATGCAGGGTGTTTTAATCCTACAGCAGGAATGGGCTTTCAGGAGGGAGGAGTCCAAGAGCTGCAGACAATATTTGCTCCTAAAACATGCAGAGGGCTTCAATCCTCCAGCAGGAATTGTGCTTTGTAGAGGGAGGAGTCCAAGAGCTGCCACCTCTCTGCTAGAAGGAATATTTCAGCAAGTGTCACCAGGCCAGAATGACTCCAAGCCCACAGCCAGATCCAGTTAGGAATCCAGCTGGTGATTGTGCAGCTTCAGCAGAGCTGACAGAAGCCCTTGACCTACCTTAGACTCGAGGTAGACATTGGCTGAAGACATCTTTCCCAGCTTGCACATGCAGCAAGCCAGGGAGATGGCACAGAGGATGAAGAGGCTGTCGTTGAGCAGGGCCCTGGCCAGGACTGGCCACCTCAGCTGGCTCTCTGGGACCTCCCCATGGATTAACATTGCACAAGTTAAGTTCACAACTAAGAAGAGGAGGCTGGTAAAGATGGAGCCCAGATACAACAGGACCCTAGAGAGAGAGAGAGGGGAGGGGAAAAGGGGAGTTGGAGTCAGCTCTGGACTCATTCTGCACCACCCTCCTCCTGTTTCAGCAAGGCAAGAGACCCTCCCAGTGCTCTGCCTGCTCTGAAGATCAGACATCCCTGCAAGTTTCACCTCTTCTATTGACAGCCCAAGGCTGCAGAGTGTTTGTTTGAGCTGCTCTCCTCATGCCTGAGCAGTGTAAGCAGTCAGGAGTTACAAGGCTCATCTCCTGACAGTCAGGTTCTTCTCTCCTGCAGATGTGAAGTGCTGCTCTGGCTGTGCCTTCCCTTCAGTCAATAAGCTCTGAGTCATCCCAGCCACTGCAACTCCTTCATTGAAAGTCACTGGAGCTTGCTTTTCCCTTTGGGGCTTTGGGCTGCACACACACAGCTCTTCCCTAGGCTCCAGCCTTAGCCTGCAGATCTTTTTTCTAGGCTGGGACAGCTCACAGTGACCTCAAGAGTTCCTCTAGGTTGCACTAGGATTGGGATGTTGAGGACATGGGTAGAAACAGGCAGCACAGGCTTTAGCTTTCCTGGCACCCTGGAAGCTCCCAGGCCTGTTCCAAGGCACAACACTGGCTCTTTGTCAGAGCTCAGGCAGCTATGGCATTAGCTGATATAAAAACTGGTCAGTTTTGGGGTCTGAAGCTCCTATTCCTAAGTGCTGCAGCAGGAATTGACCTCTGCCAGCTCTGAAGGTAACCCCAGGGAGCTATCACTTACTTGTACTTGTTGAACTCAGCTGCACACTTCACTTTGAAGATGACCTAGGGGAAAGATTTGCACAGCATTACTGACACAGGAACCTCCAGCTCTCCTTTAAAGATCCCCACAACAGGGGAGCCAGCATCCAGCTGGACATCTTGAAGGGCTCTAGATTATCTGCTAGCACCATCTGGATTTGCAGACTGGAACTCTTCTTTGGCTTCTTACAAGAGCCAAGCCCAAGTAGAGGTGTCACCCCCTAGGTGACAAGGTAACACCACAGCTAAGGACTTCCCAACAAGCAAGGAGCACTCAGCACACACCAAAAATCACTCAGAATACATCTAGGCTGCCTATTTTAGGACCTCAACCATGCCTGATTTCCCCTCTTAGAGAAGGCTGCTTCTTAGCAAGACAAAGAGCTGCTCTAAACTAGTCCTCTGGGATTGGATTAGAGACATGCAGGCTGCAAACAGGCACTTGGAACTCCCAGCTCCTCCACCCTGGAGACATTTGTAGGCCAAATACACCTGAAGAATATCACTGAGGGGGTAGGGAGCCCTCCTGAGGGGGGTAGGGAGCCCTCCTGAGGGGGGTAGGGAGCCCTCCTGAGGTGGAAGACCCAGCCTGCCAAGTGGAATGGCACACTTGGCCAGGCAAGGGTAGTAGGTGGTGGAGCAGGGTGGCTCCTGCTGAAGCCTAGAGGAGCAGGCTTACAGCACAAGGAATTCTAGAGAGCTTAGGAAGGTGCAGACATGCTCCCAAGGGACAGCTCAGATGGGAGCACAGTGATCCTGCTGCAAGGGGACAGGGAAGTGGTGCTCAGACACTGTCAGGACAAACAGCATGATGGCAGAGCTGCATGGTGCTTGCCTGTCCCACTCCAGTTCATGGTGTCTGTCCAAAACTGGGATTTGCCCTGTCAAAAATGCAGATCCTGCTACACTCTCCTCAGAGCTGAGGTCACATCCAGTCACAGAACAAAGCTCATGTCCTGCCTCATGTCCTGGTGAAGGACCACTCCTCCCTCACATGGCACCCTGAGGTAGCCATGGCACTCAGACTTCCCAAATCAGCTCCTGCCAGCAGGACACCCAGAGACACTGCAGGATTTGAGGGTTCTCTGATCCATTCTAGTAGTTTCAGGCCATGGGACAGCTTCAGCAACCCTGTTCTGGGAGGCAGTTCCACTGCCTGGCTCCTCTCCCCCAGTCTGAGGCAGGATGAGCTCAGGAAGCACTCAGTGGGGAACAAGTTGTTCAGCAGAAGGCTGTATCCAGCCCCTGTGCTGAGGGGCACAGTGTAACACAGCCCCTGAAGCTCTCTCCTCTGCTGTCCTGGCCTACACCAGCTCAGAGAAGTACAGAAGTGTGGCACAACACACCCCAGACTCATCTGAGTTACAGGAAACCTTGGATAGACTACATGGTGACTCCAGAAAAACCCCTGCAGCTTCCTCTGACTCCAGCTGACCACCCTGGGGGAGAAGAGCCCCTGGGCAAGCAGGGAAATGTCCCTGGCTACCAGAAGATGCTGGTTTCTGCAGCAGCCCTGGGCAAGAACCTCTCCAGAGTCTCTCTCCCCACTAGGGACTAAGGGCCACAAAGCTGCCTCAGGGTGAAGAGTGCACTGGCAAGCTGAGACTCAGGCTTGGCACACAGGGACCACAGCCCACAGCCCCCAGCCCCCTGCTATTGAGCTCTGGAACTTCAGGGGAAGGATTCTTATCCTCCAGAGAATCTCCCAGAAGCCCAGACTGGTTGGGGTTGGAAGGGACCTCTGGGGATCATCCAGTCCAACCCTCCTGCTAAAGCAGGGGCACCCACAGCAGCTTGCCCAGGATCACCTCCAGCTGGGCTTGGAATCTCTCCACACAAGGAGACTTCTTCTCCAGGCTAAGCAGCCCCAGGGCTCTCAGCCTTTCCTCCTGCCACAGATGCTGCAGTGCCCTCAGCATCTTCCTAGCCTCTGCTGGACTCTCTCCAGCAGTTCCTTGTCTCTCTAGAACTGGGGAGCCCAGAACTGGACACACCACTCCTAATGTTACCTCTCTAGTGCAGAGTAGAGATGGAAGAGAACCTCCCTTGACCTGCTGGTCACACCTTTCATGCACCCCAGGATGCCCCTGGCCTTCTGGGCCACAGGAGCACATTGCTGGCTCATGCTGAACTTCTCATCCACTAGGACCTGGTGAAATCTGCAAGGCTTTCAGCACTGGACTTGGCTTTGCTGCTTTCAAAGCCCAAGGACAGCTGGTGTAGGGGCTTTCTGCTGTGAACAAGCTCATGCAGAGAGTTCAAGAGTAGTCCTAGCTGAGACCAGCCCCCAGAAGTCACACAGTTGCCTGCTGGAAGTAAGGAACAGAGGTGTCTGCTAGCCCAGAGCAGCAGGAGTGAGAACACTTACTCCTAAAGCAAGGAAAGCAACACTCAGTTGTCTTTCTGAAGCCACAAGCCCTTTGAGCACATCCCCTCAGCCACAGACTCTGGAAGAAAGCAAGGCTGAGAAGATCTCCAGACCTCCCAAGTCCTCTGTGATGCTGGAAGCTTTTGCTTTTGTGAGGAGTGAGTGTATTTCACAAGAGGGAGTTCCTTGCTCCCAGCACTCAGCCCAGAAAGTGAAGTTTGTTGCTTAGGAAGTGGCCTTGAGGTGGCACAGCTCCTAAGAGAAGATGACAAGTGGCAGATGCCATGTCCCACAGGTGGCTCTAAGGCAGTAGCCAAGCCTCAGGCAGCAGCACTTCAGCTTGGTTTGGGGACAGCCATTCACAACAGATCTGAAAGATCCAGGTGAGCTGGAGCTTGTCATTGTCTGCCTGATGGAATCAAAGCCTCTTTGGAGACTCCATAAAAGGAATCCTCACTTTGGGCTCTTGAGATCCAAGACATAATCATGCCCTGCCTCAAGATGAATGCAGCCTCTCAGCTGCAAGAGCAGCCACAGAGAGATTCCTTCTCCTCCCCACAGTAATTCAGCAGTGAGCACTAGAGCAGAGCACAGCCTATTTTGAGACTACAGCCCAGAACAAGTGTTCAAGCCCACACCCACCCCTGTGAGGAGGAGCTCTCCCCATCCCCACCAATACTGAGATCATCCAATGCCATCAGGAACACAGGGTGCAACCTGCATGTCCCCTCATTTCCTGGAATAGCTGGTTGCTGGCACTGCCACCTGTTCATTTGGGCACCACAGAGCTCATGAGGAGCAGCAGCTATGGGATGGAGCAGTTTGGAGTTGAAGTGACCCCCTTCCCAGCATGTGCTGGGTCTCTGCTAGGTGCAAGACAGAAGGGTTCCCAGTTTTGCCAGGAAGAGAGAGGACAGCAAGGACAAACAGCTCCCAGACTGAATGCTCTTTCCATGCCTGTCTGCTCCAGTGCAATTAGAGCAGCAGAGGGATGCAAAGAGGCTGATGTCATCTCATCAGATGGAGCACTTCAAGAAAGCCAGACAGGTGAAGGGTTATGGCCACACCAGTCTGGCAGAGCAGCCTGCCAGAGCCTCACCACACCAAAAAGCCTTACTCATTGTGGCACTGACTCCTAAAGTCAGGCAAGGATGCCAAGTGCTCCAGAAGGTCTTTGAAAAGGTCAAGATGAAGGTGGTGGTGGCTCCATTTCCATGTCCTGTACTCCAAGAGCATGACCTGGGGGACAGCAGGAGCTGGCAGACTCTTGAGAAAGGTAGCATTGCTCAAGCAAGTGTCTAGCTGGCAGCAGAGGAGCTATTCCAGAAGCAAGATTGGGAATGGATCTAAGGAATTCTGACCTGATGGGCTGGGAACTCCACATTTCCTGCACAGGAATACATTCTGCTACCAGCCACAGCAGAGAGCAAGAGATGCTGCCAAGCAAAAAGCATTCTTCCACCTCTGGATGCTCCAGGTGCAAATAAGGTAGTGACAAAAGCAACTGTCACCACCCAAGCAGCACCCCACACACATTTGGTCAGGCCTCCATGTGCCCTGAGGAGCCAGGAGAAGCCAGAGAGAGAGGGAGGACACCAGACCACTTCAGGAGTTTGAATTTCAGCCCCAGAACATCCCCTGGAGTGGCCAAGAATGGGAGCTCTCCATGGGTATTGGTGGTTTCCTTGCAGCTCTTCCCCCCACCCAGCACCATTTGATCCTCAGCTTGTAGCCAGCCTGAGGAGCTCTGGAAATCAAGAGAGATTAGCTCAAATACCATAGCACAGGCTACATTTTCTTCCCCTGCTTAGACAGATGCCATTTCTCCAGCCTCTCCACAAAGGAGGCACTGTGTACAAAGACAATTAGCCAGGCTGGCAGCACAGCAGCAGCCTGGCTTTTTAGCTGAGGACACCCCAGAGCAGGATGAGACCCCCAGAGGAGAAGCAGCCCAGTAAATGCCCTTCTACAGGTTGCTGGACCAATTGGCCCTTGAGAACTAGGAAGGGAAGGGCCCTCCCATAGCAGGTTCTGCTTGAAGTCACACTCATAACCTTATCAGTTATCTCTAGAGTTTGAGCCACTTCAGTGCAGCTGCTGTGGTTCCACCACCTCCTTCCTCCAGATACTCCTAATTCTTGTTGAATTATATCCTAAGCTCCCTTAATGCAACTCCTCCTGTGCTTCCAGAGCAGCCCTGAAGATAACCAAGCCAGACACAACCCAGTTACACATCTGTCTTCAGGAGGAAGGGCTTGTTTGACCAGCCTGTTGCCCAAGCAGAGGAGGCCAAATACTCTCCTCAGCAGCATTTCTGCTGTTAACATGGAAGCCAAAAAAAGCACCAAAGGCTTTTGGTCCATCTAGCTGCACTCTTTCTCCAGGAGATCACCCACAGACACCACAAAGTGCTGGACACCCATTCTGCTTGTGACAGCCAAGTGTCAGAGCCTCTCTGGAACTAATGCCCATTTTAATAAGTACTTTATTTTATCCTTTCCCACTCCAGATTCTGAGCTCTTCTTCCCTCAGACAGAAGGAAATCCCTGAGCTCTAGGTCTTCAAGGAGAAAGAAATGGGGGACAGTCAGGCAGAGTCCACTGAAACCCACATTTTGGGGAAGCAAGAAAGACTGGGAACTGAATTTACTTTGCTGCAAAAACAAGGGCAAATCTGCTGTCAAGTCCAGTGACTGAGAGGACAAGAGAAATCCAGCCTCTTTGTGCCACCTGAACATGGGTTTCCTTCCTCAGTTTGCCTCTCAAGGGACACACACAAACACCACCTGTTTGAAGCAACCTTACCAGCCCAGATGGACTATGCACACACTCTGCACCATTTGTTATTTCACTGCCACTCCATGGGCAGCAGATCTAACACCCCCCCCTACCCCCAGCTTTCTCCCCCAGCTTCCAGGTGTTTGCCTCACAGGGAAGGGAAAAAAACCCCCAAACCAGCTGAACATCCCAATGGCTCCAAGTCTCCCATGATGATGTGAATGTTGCTGTCCTGGGGAAAATGAAATCCTAACTCCTGGTGGTGACCCATGGGAGAGATTTTGCTGTGTGCTAGGGATTCCTTTGTGAGGCTGGCAAACAGCTGAGAGCTGCAGAGCAAAGAACCTCAACAACAACAACAACAAAGCTGGAAGGAAAGTACTGCCTATTTTTGAAACAAGTCACCAAACTGGAAGGAAAGGAGGCAGGCAGGCAAAGGGCTGCTCCTGAGAAACTGGAGCAGAAAGAAGATATTCAGAGGAGAAACGGGGAGGGGAGAGGCAAGGCTTGAAAAGAGAAAGACAAGTGAAAGGACTGGAGAAAGGAGGATGAAAAACAAAGCAATCACAAAACAAGTGATGGGAAACCCAGAAAAGGAGGAATACAGCTCAGCAACAATAACAAGCAGCTCCAATACTGTCCCGGTAGAGATCATTGTGCTGGGAAGGGGCCCACACCTCTCCAGCCCCAGGCTGTTTTCTGGGGAGGCAGAGGGATCTCGGACTTGCTGTTGTTGTGGGGTTTTTCTTTTTGTTTTAGGAGGCTTTTTGTGTGTCTGACACCAAGCTGCAGAACAACAAGGCCGGTTCAGAGAGGAGCAGAGAGATGGAGAGAAGGAGGGAGCGCAGCAACAATAGCAGAAGAGGCTCTAGCTGGTGACGTAATGGTTGGCATCACTCCAGGCCAAAGCAGCCCCTGCTGCTGCCACTTTCTGATCCCCTTCAGAGAAGGGGAATCCATTCAAAACCAACCAACCAAGCAAGATGCAAACCAATCCCCCTGAGAGAAACCCCATGGTACTGTCACCCCCCTCTCCTAGGGCTGGAAAGGGGAAAGCTTCACCTGGGAGCAGGGTACACCTCTGCACTGCCCCCCCCCCCAAACCACAAAGGGAGGGCATGTGCCTGTTTACCCCCTCCATAGGGGCTGCATTCCAGGCACCTCTCCTGCAACCCAGCACCCTGAGGTAAGGATTCAGGGCACACTTTTTGCTCAGCCTCCCTCCATTCCTCCCCACCCCCAAGCTTAGATTCAGGGCACAATCCCTGTGCCCCACTCCAGAGCCGGGATTCAGGGCACACCCCTGCATCTCCTCAACCTGCCCCAAAGCCTACATTTAGGGCAAGACCTCTCAGCACCCACCGAGCCTGGTCAGGACACAGCTCCACACCCCTATCTTCCCCCCCCCCGCCTTCATCCCACC
>VWZX01001149.1:58162-80642 GCA_013399015.1 Galbula dea | reverse complement strand
ATCCGCCTCGGTGATTGGCCGCCGCCGCCTGTCACTCAACTGTCTCCTCCCCCGCGTCGCCTCTCTGCTTCTTGGGTTGACGCCGCCGCCTGCCCTCTTCTCTCTCTTTCTCTCCCTCCNCAGGTGTAGCTCAGAGACTCTCTGTAAGCTCAGGGGGTCGTAGCAGTTGAGGGGACCCCCCCCCCACCACCAAGAGATCTCGGCTGAGATCCCACCGCTGGAAGTGCTGACAGAGCTGCCGGCTTGATTTTGGGCATCCCGGATTCTCCAGCTGCACAGTTGGGCCTCTGACATTAAAGGAGTGCTGGAGCCAAGGGAACACCTTCCTGTGTGATGCTCTCCTAGGAGTCGTGGTGGAGGTATGAGGACTTCAGCACAGCACACTCAGGTAGGTGACATAGGAGCATAGAGTGGTTTGGGTTGGAAGGGATCTTTAAAGGGCATCTGGTCCAACCTCACTGCCATGAGCAGGGATATCTTCAGCTCGATCCTAAACCCTTTTGGAAGCAGCTCAGCAATGTTGTCCATCCTCACAGTGCCAGCTGCTTTCCAGGGAGAGGGAGGGCTAGTCCCCAGGGACAGGCTAAGTGGGAGCAATGATGGGTGATGCTGTGCATGGGCATCAAAATGCTTCTCTCCCAGTAGGGATAAACCATGTCCCTCCTGCAGCCTTGGCTAGCCAGTAAGGCCCAGCAGGGCTCCAGGGTGCTGGGAAGTAGGACCTGGAAGTGAAAATGAAAGTAAAACTCTCCAGAAGTGGCAGGAGACAGGACAACATCGCTGCCAAAACACCAGCGAGGCAAAGCACCCTGGGCAGCAGGCTGGGATGCACATGCATGTCAATGTGTTTCCTACCTCTTCTGATGGTCCTGGAAAAAGATCCCTGCAAGATGCTCACTGCAGCTGCCCCTCTAGACGTCCTCATCCCCTGACTGCACGCCCATATCTGGCATTTGCACTCCAAATCAGGAAGGGCTGCTGCAGGAGGTCAGAGAAGGGAGAAGCAGGGAGGAGCTCTGTTATCATCCATCGTGGTGTGCCAGATGTTCCTCCGGTCTCATGAGCTGCTCCAGCAGGGATTTGTGCCTCGGGCTGATTACACAGCGATCTACAAGGTCCTTAAAGTGCTGCTGCATGAAAATGCCTGTGCACAAAAGGCCTGGCAGGACTCCTGCTTGGAATAGCTTTTGCTGAGAGACGCAGGAGAAAGAGCTCTGCAGCGAGGCTCTGGTGTCTGCCTGGAAGCAGGGCATGGGTCTGCTCTGGGTCCTGGCATCGCAGCCTGCCTGGGAGGCTTCTTGGGTCATGTAGGGTAGGTGGAAACATCTTCCCTTGGCTGTAGGATTGCAGCTGAAGGGACCTCATCCTTGGAGGTTGTGACCCCTGCCTCCTCCCCAGGGTGCTGGTGGGAAGGAGCAGCAGGTGATTTCAGTCCTGTGAGTGCAGGCCCATCCTGAAGCTGTGGAGAACCATCTCAATGCTGTCCCAGCTCCAAATGCTGGGGAACTGCACCCTGGGCAGCCTGGGCCAGGCCTTGACAACCCTTTTGGGGAAGAACTTGTTCCTATTGTCCAACCTAAACCTCCCCTGGCACAGCTTGAGTCTGTTTCCTCTTGTCCTATCACTTGTTCCTTGGGAGAAGAGACCAACTCCCACCTGGCTCCAACCTCCTTTCAGGGAGTTGCAGAGAGTGAGAAGGATGCAAGGAGGCTCCTTCAGAGCAGGCTAGAGGGTGGTGGGACAGAGTGAGGGATCATGGTGGGACAGGCAGGGCTGAATTTGGGGCATGTGCAAGGAGAAGAGCAGCAGTTGCACAGGGATATGAAGAGAGGGCAGAAGGTGGATACCAGAAAAACGACAAGAGCCAGAGGAGTCATGAAGAGAGAATGGGGCTGGGTAGAGCCTAGAGTTGGGTTTTGAACTGCTGACACCCTCCTCCAGGTGTAATGCTGTGAAGTCTCTGAGGTTTTGGAGGCTACTGCTCTTGCCTCCTTGACAGGAAGCTCTCCAGTTTGACCTGGGCTGGTTCCTGCATGCCAGGATGGAGTTTATTTTTCCATCCCCCTGTAACCAAGTGTCCTGGTTTGAGTTAGAACAGAACTAACTCTGTTCAGTGATTTTTCAGCTACAGTATCTTATGATTCAGGGCACTATCTGAAGTTAACAGCATGTTTTTGCAGGCAGTGTCTGCTTCTAGCACTGATAAGGCTTCACGTTTATACTTAGCACCAGGGGCTGGTGTGCAGACCAAGGTCACTGCCACATCTTGTGTCCCACTTTGGAGTGCAGTAAGTAAGAGGTGGCACCTGTGGGGAGGAGCAAACAGGAAGAGATGACCCTGAGCTGCCCAACAAGGTCCCATGAGTGTCCTAATCAGCACAGAGCTGAGGGATCATGAGGGTCAAGGGTTTGCCTCTTGCTCTGGTTCTCTTGCCTACACTCTTGCTTGTCAGTGGCTGGCATCTGTGGAGGACTTTGTCCATTCTGCCTTTGATCCCAATCCATGTGTTCCTGAATCCAGCTCCTCAAGCTGGTTCCCATCTGCTGCTGAGTCCAGTCTGGGACTTCTGCCACATCAGCAGTGGTGACAGTGATGCAATTGCCATCAGGGCTTGGGTTTGGTGTTGGCTTTGTGTATATTTGATTGTTCTTATTTTCATTCAAGTAGTTGCAGTTTTCCAAGCCCTAAGTCTCTCTCCCTTCTTCCCTTTCTCTTCCTTTGGGGAAGGCAGAGAAGTTCACAGGCAGCATCTGGCACTCATTTAGTGGCCAGCCCAACCCTAACCCTTGACACAAAACTTGTCATTTAATAAACATTACCCCCTCACCCTGAGCCCTGGCCCCTCTGGAAGCCAGAGGAACAGATGGGAGGGCAAAAGACCAGAAATGCCTGGCACTTCCCAAACCTGGAGAGAACTGCAAATTTTCAGATGTAAAGAAAAAGATTCCTGCTTTTCCCAGCTCTGTCTTTGTTCCTTTGTGCCATTCAGGCCTGAGCCAAACACCTCAGCTACATGACAGGGAGCCTGACAAGGTGGAGGATACTTGGCTGTCATTAACTCCTTGCTCCTGGAGCAAAGCAGAGGATTTAGATTGGAGAGTGGGAGAAATTTCTTCAGCAAAAGAGTTGCCAAGGCCTGGCCCAGGCTGCCCAGGGCAGGGGTGGAGTCACCATCCCTGGAGGGGTTTCCAAGCCCTGGAGATGTGGTGCTGAGGACCATGGCTTAGTGGTGACCTGGCAGTGCTGGGTTCATGGTTGGACCTGATGATCTTAAAGGTCTTTTCCAAGCTAAACAGTTCTATGATTCTCTATTTCCTTGGCTTTGCTTGCTTGTTATTGAGCATCTGAGTTTGGGTTCATCCCAGAGTAAGCTGACAGCATCTGACAGGCTGGTGGAGGGAATAACAGTCCCTGGACACAGGGACACTTGTTAACAAAACCAGCTGCAGCTCATGATGCAAAGCAAACAGCTTCTACAGGGCTTCAATTCCAGCTTTGTCTTCTGGTTGACCAAGGAGCAACCATGTTCCAGCACACTCAGCAGCAAAGCCAGTACCTGAAGAGCAGGCTGGGAGGGAAACTGCTGTTAAACTGGGCAGGGAGGGGATTGTGCCTCTGCTCTGCTCTGGGGAGACCTCAGCTGCAGTGCTGTGGCCAGCTCTGGAGTCCTCAGCACAGCACAGACATGGAGCTGGGGGAGCAGGGCCAGAGGAGGCCACAGAAATGATCTGAGGGCTGGAAGCTCTCTGCTGTGAGGACAGGCTGAGAGAGTTGGGGTTGTTGAGGCTGGAGAAGAGAAGGCTCCAGGGAGACCTTCTGGCAGCCTTGCAGGACTTAAAGGAGCCTAGAAGAAAGCTGGGGACAGAGTTTTTTAGGAGGTCCTGTTGGGACAGGACAAGGGCTGATGGCTTGAAAGCTCCACATGGACACTGAGCCATTCCTTGCACCTCTCTGAGTGTGACCACCCAGCCAACTCCTTAGCCACTGAGTGCTCCAGCCACCAGATCCATGGCTCTGCTTGGAGATACCTCTCAGAGAATGGCCTTTGCAGTTGTCTGAGGCACTTGCTGTTCTAGTAACTAATTGATGATGTCCTTGGGATGCTTGTGTCACATCTGGAAACTGCAGTCATGCACCTACCTGAACAGAAGACACTGCTATGTTTGTGTTTAAGCATGTATGTAATATATATATGGTTTTGTTTTCCCAGCTGTGACTCTCTCCTGCCTGCAGCTGATCCCAGCCATGTCAGCCCCAAAGGACAGATGGATTTCTTCCTTCTCTTTCCTGCTCTTCTGTGCTTTCTCCATCCCAACGTGGGGAAGTGTGAGGCTGCTGCAGGAGCTGAGCCCCCAGGAGTATTTCAGCAGCTTGCAAGCTGGCAGAGCATCCCTGGCTTATTTCAGCCATAATGGTATGTGTTTAACTGGAGGTGTTTACAGCAGCCTTGCTTTTCAGCTGAGACTTGTGTCAGGTTGTGTGTGCAATGGATCAGTGAAGAGGCATTTCCTGAGATTTCTAAACCCAAAGTGATGAGGAATCAGAGGAGCACAGAGTGGTTTGGGTTGGAAGGAACCTTTCCAGGTCACCTAGTCCAACCCCCCTGCAGTCAGCAGGGACATCTGCAGCCAGAGCAGGTTGCTCACAGCCCCAAACAACCTGAGCTGCAATGGTTCCAGGGATGGGACATCTCCCACCTCTCTGGGCAGCCCTCACCACCCTCAGTGTCAAAACTTTCACTCTTCTATCTAGTCTAAATCTCCCTCTTAAAACCACCTCTTGTCCTGTCCCAACAGGCCCTGCTAAAAAGTCTGTCCCCAGCTTTCTCTAGGCTCCTTTAAGTCCTGCAAGGCTGCTGTAAGGTCTCCCTGGAGCCTTCTCTTCTCCAGCCTCAACAACCCCAACTCTCTCAGCCTGGCCTTACAGCAGGGGGGGTTGGACTAGATGATCTCCAGAGGTCCCTTCCAACCCCTACCAGTCTGGGATTCTCTGAGGGTAGACTGCAAGCATTCATCTTGTTGCCTGTAATGAGTTTTGTTTCAGTAAATATCTTACTCTGAGGAAGAGCAAGATCACCTTGTGTCCAGCACTGTCTCAGTGTGTGGCAGGAGGATACTTCTGACTCTCAGGATTGTGTTTGTCCTGAAGGTGCTCTCATCTACCTCATCCACCTGAGGCAGGGATGGAAACTAGGGCTTGCTTTGTCTTTCAGTTCCTCCTGGTGCCCAGCCCTTCCTGGAACAGATTGAGAACTCAGCTGAGGCCCTCCAGGATTATGGCATTTCTGTGGTGAAGGTAAGGGAGCTAAGGAGTGGAAGAGGCTTGTGGAACTGCAGGGGAGTGGACAGAGCCACCCTGGGGACTGGCAGCAGTGGGACCCTCCAAGAAAGTAGGTGTTGTCAGACCAGGGCATCCCACTTTTTCTCTTACCCAAGCCTTCTGCTGCTTGTGGGTTGCATCCCATCTTCCCCCTGCAGGTTCTACAGAGGCTCTGTGTTGTGCTTGTGGCTCCAAACACAGCAAAGGAGAGGTCTGGCAGTGCCATGGGTCAGGCAGGGACAGCCCTGAGCTGCTTCTAACTGAAGTTTAAACTCCAGTCCCCATCTCTGGGTTCCCTATGATTGTATTTCCTCTCCCAGCAGACCTGGGAAGGCTGTATGGTAAACAAACTGTAGGGCTGGATGTTTGTAGTCATGTGTGGAGCTGAATGGCTAATGAGATGCTTCCAATGTCTAGGTGAATTGTCCCAAAGAGGATGTCTCAAGGTACTGTGGAAAGGAAAATGCTTGGAGGAAAGCCTACCTGTTCAGGTGAGGAGAGCTGCCTGGGCACCACTCTGTGGCTGCTCTCTGGTGCAAATGTGGGAAGGAAGCACTGCCAGTGATCAGAGCTGTCTGTGGAGGAAGAGAGGAATCAGAATTGTTAAGGTTGGAAAAGACCTTTCAGATCCTCAAGTCCAACTGTTAACCCAGCACTGCCAGGTCAGCACTAACCCATGGCCCTCAGCACCACATCTCCAGGGCTTGGAAATCCCTCTAGGGATGGTGACTCCTCCACTGCCCTGAGCAGCCTGGGCCAGGCCTTGACAACCCTTTGAGGGAAGAAATTGTTCCTAATGTCCAACCTAAACCTTCCCTGGCACAACCTGTGGCCATTTGCTCTCATCCTGTCACTTGTTACCTAGAAGAAGAGCCCAACCCCCACCTTGCTGCAACCTCCTGTCAGGGGGTTGGAGAGAGTGAGCAGGTCTCCCCTGAGCCTCCTCTTCTCCAGGCTAACCAACCCCAGCTCCCTCAGCTGCTCCTCACAACACTTGTGCTCTAGACCCTTCCCCAGCTTTGTTGCCCTTTCATGAGTAAGCTGTGAGAACAGCAGTGCCATACAGGGTGTAGGGAAAGGTACTCCCAAAAGGTCCCCCTCAGCCAGAGCAGGTGCTCTGTCCTCACTGGGAAATCTCCTTTCCTGGTTCATTTTCCTTTGAGCAGCAGAGGGCTGTGGTGCAACCTGAAACCATGAGAGGGATCTTCCACCTGTGTCCTGTCCTTGTGGCCTCCCACCACCCAGTCCTTCAGACTTAACACTTGAACCACTAAGTTTTTGGGTCTAGTCCTAGAAAGAAACATTCTTTGGTGCTCTTTAAACTGAAAGAGAGTAGATTTCCATTAGATATTAGGAGGAGGTTCTTCCCTGTGAGGGTGGTGAGGCACTGGAACAGGTTGCCCAGGGAGGCTGTGGATGCCTCATTCCTGAAGGGTTCAAGGCCAGGTTGGACAGAGCAACCTGCTCTAGTGGAAGGTGTCCCTGCTGACTGCAGGGGGATTGGGCTAGATCATCTTTAAGGTCCCTCCCAACCCAAACCATTGTGTGATTCTGTTCCTGTTGGCCTGATTAGCTCCTCTACCCTAGATGTGAAGCTTTAGCTTCTGGTCTCTCAGGGGGTTTGTCAGCTGGGAACTTCTCCCTGTGTTGGCTCAGTTCTGCATGGTTGCTGTACATGACCTACAGAGATATTGCCTCTGGTGGTGAGGGTCTCCAAGGGGATTCTTGCTCCTGCCATCTTCTTGCCTTTCATTTCTTAGCTGGAAGTATTCAGCCAAGTGCCAATTCAAATGTGGAGCTGATCTTCCAGAGTTCCTTTGCTGATCTTTTTTCTTCCCTCCCTAGAGGTAACATGATGATCAGAGAGTTCCCCACTGATGCCCTCTTTGATGTCAACTCCATTGTGGCTAATGTTCTGTTGTAAGTAGAGACCCAGCTGACTCTTTCTCTGCTCCTTCCTTTCCAGTTGGAGTTGTTGATGGAAGGTTTTGTGGAAAGACAACCCCAGCATATCCTGGAGGCTGCTCTCAGCCTGCTGGGCTCTTTGCTATGGTTTGACCCTGTGAAATCTATGCCCTTGAGCTGCTTTACAGCTTGAGATCTTAAATCTATGCCTTTAAGGTAACATCTGGGCAGCTGTTGGGCTGTTAACCTTCAAGCTGTCAGCAAGAAGCTGGGATTTTACTTGGTTTTTTTTTCCCAGCCTGGTTATGTAGCTGCAAATGTGCTCTTTGAAAGGAAACAGTTGTTAATGAGTTGTTTTCTGGCTTCTTAGTGCCCTGCTCTTTAATGAAGTTAAATACATTGAAACACTGGCAGATCTTCAGGACATTGAAAAGGCCTTGAAAGGGAGGGCAAACATGGTCTTCACCTATGTACCAGCTACTGGGACTGCAGGTAATTAACACTCAGCTTCTCATCTGTGCTTTCCTCCTAGAGCCTTTCTAACAATGGGGCAAGGGAGCTGGGTTTCTGACCCCACATCCTGCAAACCAATGAAATCTGAAAGGGCCACCCAGTTCCAACTGGAACATCTGCCTGAGGAGGAAAGGCTGAGAGCCCTGGGGCTGCTTAGCCTGGAGAAGAGCAGCCTCAGAGGGGAGCTGCTCAATGCTGAGCAACAGCTAAAGGGTGGGGGCAAGAGGATGGTGCTCAGGGACAGCCCAAGGGGCACTGAGCACACACTGGAAGCCAGGAGGTTGCAGCTGAGCAGGAGGAGAAGCTTGTTTGTTGTGAGGGTGTTGGAGCCCTGGCCCAGGCTGCCCAGAGAGGTTGTGGAGTGTCCTTGTGTGGAGAGATTGCAAGGCCAGCTGGAGGTGATCCTGGGCAAGCTGCTGTGGGTGCCCCTGCTTTAGCAGGGGGTTGGACTGGATGATCCCCAGAGATCCCTTCCAACCCCAACCAGTCTGGGATTCTATGATAGCTTTTTTCTTAGAGTTTCTGGAAGCCTGGCTGTTGCTATTTCCAACTGGGAAAGAGGGAAAAGGGAGGTCTAGAGGGAGCTGAGACCTGTTCACCTTTCCTTTCCCTTTCCAGAGCACAGAGCTGTGATGGAGGCAGCTTTTGTCTATGGGACTGTCCACCAGTTTGTCCTGACAACTGAGGCAGCACTGCTGAAAGACACAGGGTATGTCCAAGCACCTACCCACCAGGCAGAGCTGCTCCCCTCCACTCTAGACTCTACTTCTGCTTTCACAGACTCCCAGCTGAACTCTGGGATGGTATGAGGATGTCACACTAAGGTTGGCTATTCCAAACCCAGCTGTTGCTTGTGTTCCTGGGCTTAGACTAAGCCCTGGCAGTTGTGACTATTCATTGAAGGGGCTATTGAAGACCCTATCTGTAGCATTGTGCCCAGCTCTGGGGCCCCAACCATGAGAGAGACATGGAGCTGTTGGAGTGGCTTCAGAGGAGGCCATGAAGATGATCAGAGAGCTGGAACCTCTCTCCTCTGTGAAGGCTGGTTGGGGCCCTGGGCAACCTGCTGTAGTGGGAGGTGTCCCTGGCAGGCAGGGGGGTTGGAACCAGATGATCTTTGAGATCCCTTCCAACTCTGACAGTTCTGGTTCTCTGATCAGGGACAGCATTTTGTGGCTGCCACTAGATGGCATGGGTGTCGTTTGGACAGGAACTGGCTTCGTTTAGCTTCAAAGGAGAGAGCTCTCCAGCAGGTCATCATCTCCTTAGCTGATGGAGTGCTGGTAGCTCCACCAACAAGAGTAGCTTTCACCCACCTGGGGCTGCAGGCTTTGAGGTCTTCAGACTACAGTCTAGTCTCCCATGGAGAGATCTTGAAAGCCTTTCAAAGAAGGTGGCCCCTGCTTTAGAGGTGACCAGTGGGTGCACAGGAAAGGGAATGTGGCTTCCCAAAGTTAACCCAGAGGTCAACACCACTGCTGGTATGAGAGCAGGAACAACTAACCAGAGAACCAGCCAGGGAACTTGATCTCACTGCTTCCTTTGGCCCAGCTAAAACCAGGCAGAATATTCCTTGTATAGTCTCTAAGATGTCATCAGTGAGGAAAAGGCATGAATAAAGCTGTAGACTTCAGCTCTTCTCCTGCCAGGGTCTCCACTGCAGTGGCATGGCTGGTCCCACTGAGAAAAGCTTCCTGTGTGTCCTCCTTGAGCTGGACCAACTGTTGTAGGGTTGGGGTCATCTCCACTTGGTGAGCCAGGGTCTTCATTAGATGATCAGCACAATTCTGAAAGGCACCTGGACACAATTGTGCTTGTCAATAGCAGGGCTCTTGAAAAGGTCCCACAAAGCCTGAACTTGAGGATCATCTGCCCTGGAAAATGTGTCAGTAACCCTGGGGATTCTGTTGGGGCATTTGGAAACCCTGTGCTGGGTGTTCAGCTCAGCATGGGCTTTGTTTTCTCTCTCTGACCCAGCAGTGCTGATGTGTCCTCTGCTCAGTTGCTGTTCTGCCACTGCCAGCAGGCCACAGACCTGGCCCAGCCCTGCAGGAGGACAGCCATGGAGCAGGCTCTGACCTTGCTGAACATCCACAGGCACCTCAAGCTCATGGGGGCTCCTCTGGTGGTAGGACCAACTGGGGCTGTGAGCATGAAGGCAGCTGGAGTGGGTGTAAGGGGCAGGGAGGGGTGAGCAGAGGGCAAGGATCTGCCCCTTCCCCCTTCAGTTAGAGACAAAACTCCCAGGTGGGGTCCAAGCAAGGAGCAGGCATGGGGCAGGGTGTGTGTGACACTCCACTGCACTGCTTAGCTTGCTTGGGCTTTTCCAGGAAGCCTGGCACCAGTGTGGGATCCTCTAGTTCTCTCTAAGCACCCTGAGTGGGAAATGGGTGGAGGTGCCCCTGGGACTTCACTGGAACAGGAGGAGAGGGAGAGGAGGAGAGGAGGAGGAGGAGAAGAGGAGGAGGAGGAGGAGAGAAGGCCTTAGGATGGGGCAGGACATGGCCAAAGTCCTTTCTCCAGCAGCAGAAAGGTGCCAGAGGCTGAGGTAGAGGCCAGGACCCTCCAGGCACAGGATGAGCCATGTCCAGCACCACTTTTGGGCTCCCTCAGCCCTGGGCTGGTGCCTACCTCACGCCCAGGCTCTCCAGCAGGACCTGTCAGCCCAGGAGGACCCACAGGGCCAGGAGGACCACGGTCTCCTGCAGATCCAGGGGCTCCTTGCTTGCCAGGTTCACCCTGAAGGGGAAGACAAGACAGAAGGCATGAGGGGGAGCTCCTGGAGCAGCTCCTCCCCCCCCCAAATCCCCTCCCTGGAAGGCTCCTCCACCCAAGGAACCATCACTAGGTTCCTCCACCCAAAGAACCATCACTTAGTGTCCTGACTGAGACCCTTGGGGTGCTTGGACCTCCCCCCAAGGGAGCTGCTGGCCCTGTGGCCAGCTCCTCACACCCCCTCCAGGAGCTTCAGCAGCTCCTAAGGAGGCTCCCAAGCACCCAGAGTCACGGTGCTGAGCTCAGGAAAGCCAAGCTTGGGTCTTCTGGCAGCTCTTGNGGAGGAGGAGGAGGGGAAAGAAGGAGGAGGAGGAGGAGAGAAGAGGAGGAGGAGGAGGAGGAGGTGAGGTGATGGGGTAGGATGGGGGTTGTAGGACTTTTCTAGAAGGTCTTCTTAGTTCTGGGGTTTGGGAACACCTAGAGGCTTAGGTTATGCAGAAGAAGACCTGAGGTACCTTCAGTGGTGTGATGTCCTGCAGTAGAACTGTGTCTCTTCTCCAGACAGAGGTTGCTGAGGACCCAGAGAAGGTTTCCACTGTTCACTTACAGCTTGGCTTACCACTTGTCTTCATCCTCAGCCAGAAAGAGACCTATGAGGCTGACAGGAGGACAGCAGAGTTTGTGGCCTGGCAGCTCTTGGGGAAAGCAGGAGTTGCCCTTTTGTCCAGGTATTTGCTTTTCAAGTCTTTTGGGGTTCTCCTTGCTTTTTTGAGGTGCTTCTGAGCTCAGTTCTCCCACCAGCAGGATGCTAGTCAGTGGGCTTAGGGACACTGGGAGGCAGGAAAACTGGGCTAGACCCTGCCTGAGGATGTCACATATAAAGATTTGTCCAGAATCAGATCAGTTTGGTGTCAGACTGGCTGGAAATGTAGAAACATGGGAGTCTCTTCCTGACTTTGAAGCAGAGAAACAGGCAGCCTTAAGATTTTGGGAAGGAAACTTAGCACAGATGGTCAAGCTTGGGTTTTGCCCTCAAATTAAGGGCAGAAGGAGATCCAGGAAAGGAGGTGGAGCCTGAGTGCTGGCTGTTGGGATGTGATGGGAGTCTCTGCCCTCCTCAGTCAGTGAAGACTCTCTGAGCTAGACCAGGAGGACAGGAGATGTGCTTGTGGCTGGCCATGGGGTCACTGTGGCATGGAGATTTGGCTTCCTCTCTGAACTTCACTTAGCTCTGCTCCCTGGGCTCAAGAGCAGCCTTCCCTCCAGCAGGCTGCCTTGTGTTTGCAAACACTTCCACTGTGTCTTGCCAAAGGGAGGAGGTGTGGGCATGGCTGCATGGCCTTTGGGGGATGTCTGCTGGTAGCTGTGCCAATGGGAGGAGATAGAGGAAGGATGGGTGGGGAGATTCCTACTCCAGCTTTTCTGCCCTTGTGCTCCCTCCCTGGATGGAGGCACTTCTTGGCTGCATTCACTCATGAGCTGAAGTCCCCCAGCAGAGCAGCTGCACTGAGATGTGTAAAGACTTGAATCCCAGCAAAGGAGCCTGAGAGCCTTGCAGAACAGACCTGTTATGCAGTGCAGCCCCATCAGAAGCTCACTTGGAGCCTGTTTCTTCACCACTGCCATTGCTTCTGCCTTCCTGCAAGTTCTTGAGGGCCCTGAAGCACAACTCTAAGGACATGGTGCTGCTGAGAGGAGTGGGCTTACCAGCCAGGGCAGCTGAGGGGAGGAGGGTGTGGAGCCTGCCTGTTACACCACCTAATGTTCCCTTTGATTTTGGAAGGGACCTGGTAGATCTGAAGGTTCTCCTGAGCTCCAACGTCGCTCTCAAGACACCAGATGAGGTTAGCTGCTGGATATCTCTACTGGACAGCTTTTCTTTTCCCTATCTGGGCATGGTGCTGTTGTCTTGGGATGTTCCTCTGCTCTGTTGTTCTTTGACAGCCTTTCCAGAAGCTCCAGGAGAAGTGTCTTGCTCTAGCTGCATGCTTCTGTGTGGAACTGCCTGAGGTTGGGACTGCAGAGCAGTTGTGGCTGCTGCTAAAGATGAAATAATTGAGTTTATTTGGGGTTTCAAACCATAAGGGTGACATCTGCATCACACCTTAAGACAGCACAAGGTTGTCAGCTGCCTGAGGTAGTGCAAGTTCCCTAAAGATTTGGGTTTTTTAAAGGCCCTTGTCCCCTTAGGAAAGGCATCCCAAAAAATGGGAGAGGAAATGAGTGCAAAGAAACCAAGGTCTGGGCTGAACTGATGCAAGCAAATGCCTCTGGCAGTGATCTGGGAAAAGGGCAGGGTGGAAGTTAAATGAGGTTGATGGAGATGAGCTCAACTCTGGAGGGACCTGACCCAGCTTGTGAGGCATGCTAGAATTCAGGGCCAACCAATGCCAGGGAGCAGCACATGCTGCCCCAGATGGCCTGAACTGTCACCTGTGTGATTCACAGAGTCAGACCTGAACTTAAAGCATCCCCTGAAGGCTTCCTAGGGCCTGGTGAGAGACAGGCATGTTGTGTTTCTTCTCTGGGAGCCCAGGGGAGGTGCCAGCAGTTGGTCATTTCTCTTAGTTCCCTAGAAGAACTCATCATCTCTGAAATGCCTCCTGCTGAGGCAGTGCCAGGGCTGGTTGGAAGCAGGCAAGGTCTCATTTCTGAGAAGTACAGTTTGCTTTTGCTGTGGGTTGGCAGCCCCTATCCCCTTGGGAACACTCTTCTTGGTGAAACTCCAAGAGATAAAGGCAGTTGTGGATGCCAGTTTCCCAGGCTGTGATGGGCTGCTCTGCTCCACCCTGACTCCTCTAGAGCAGGGGGACAGGGAGTGAACCTTGGACCTCTTGGCTCTCCTGCACTGTTTGGCCACTGAGGTTTTATTTGCAGTGCTGGATCCATGTTCAGGTGCTGGGAGGTGGAGCAGGAGTTTACTTTCAGCACTCCAGGGACAGGATCCCCCAATTCCTTCCACACAAGGAAACAAAAATCAATGTAGAGTGAGGAAAAAACTCATGCACAGGTGAAATTGGGCCAGAGAAACACCCCCCAGGGGCTCTCCTGCTTGGCAGCTTCAGGAGCCTGTTGGCATACCCCAAAAATAAGGAGCTGGGTGGTGCTGCCCCATTAGCCTTCAGTTAGGATTGCAGGTGGAATGGGCACAGGGTGATGGTTTGCTCCTCCTGATGGCTTCTGTGTTCTTTAGGGAGTGCCAGTCAAATACCTGCTCTTGGAAGACACTGAGGAAGTTATAACCCTGCTGGAAGAGAAGAAGAAGGTTGAACCAGTGCAGGAGGAGGAGGAGGAGGAGGAGGAACCTGAGGAAGAAAAAGAGAATAACAATCAAGGTGTGCAACTAAAGAGTGTCATCAGGTGGAACATGCAGGCAGCATCTGCTAGGGAAGGGCAGGCACAGGGTAAAGCACTAGAGGACACTAAAGTGCTTTGCCCAAAAAAGGTTGGAGCAGATGATCCCTGAGGTCCTTTCCAACCTGGGATTCTATATTCTGTGCAGCTTCAGGTTGCCTAGAGAGGCTGTGGAAGCTCCATCCCTAGAAGTATTCAAACCCAGGCTGCATGGGGCTTTTAGCAGCCTGCTCTAGTGGGAGGTGTCCCTGGCAGGCATCAAAGATGATCTTTAAGGTCTCTTCCAACCCAAAGCATTCTATGATTCAGGAGCCTGAGGGCTTTAAAGTGCCCCCAGCACTGTCTCCTTTCCAGACATGAGAAGAGCCTCAGAATTCTCAGTCCCTTTGGAAAGGTTTGGAATGTTTTTCTAAGAGCTGTTCCAGACTTGCTTTCCCCAGGGAGAAAACACTGGCCCCTGCAGTGCTTCCTTCAAGATGCATTTGTTTTCCATACAAAATGGGGTTTGATTTGCAAACAAAGCAGCAGAGGATCTTGGAGGAGCCAGTGGTGCTTAAAGAGGAGTGTTCATGTCTGAGAGTGTAAGTGGGGGGAGATGACATCAGGGTGTCAGACCTCACTGCAGTTGAGAACTTCCTCACCTGAGAGGGTGGGGTGGCTGCTGACCTCTTCTCTCTGCTGACCAGTGACAGGACCTGGGGGAACAGCATGAAGCTGTGCCAGGGGAGTGTCAGGTTAGATGTTAGGAGAAGGTTCTTCACCCAGAGAGTGGTGGAGCATTGGAACAGGCTCCCCAGGGGTGCAGTCGTGGCCCCAACTCTCCTGGAATGCCAGCAGCATTTGGCCAGTGCTCTTAGACACATGGGGTGACTTTGGGCTTGTCCTGTGCATGGACAGGAGTTGGACTGGATGATCCTTGGGGTCCCTTCCAGCTCAGGAGTTCTGGGATGTTGTGATTCTGTTTCAGTGGGTCTGTGTGTCTGTGCCTCCACTCCCCTGAAGCAGGCAATTACTTGCTTACCCCCTGCTGACAGTCACCATGTCTTTGCTGTGAGATCCTGGCTTCCAAAACCATGCTGTTGGGCTGGCACCAGGAGCTGCAGTTCCTTCTGCCCTGAGCTCATGCAGAGCTGTGGCTTCCTTGCAGACATTCAAGATGATCAGGTGGTGGAAGCAGTTTCCAGGGAGAAGAAGCGAGAGCTGCCCCTGGAGCAGATCCACATCCTGACTGAGGATACCTTCCACTCAGCTTTGCTGGAGACTGCCTGGACTGTGGTCCTCTTTTATGCCAGCTGTGAGTATGAAATGTGGCCTGGCTTGCTGTTCTCTAAGCTTTCCACCATGAGCAGGAGCATGGTTCTGCTCCCCATGCTTTCCAGGTGGTGCTGGAGACAAGAGGAGCATGGCCAGCAGGTCTACCCCTCTGCTCCACTCTCCTGAGACCCCACCTGAGTACTGCAGCCAGTTCTGGAGCCCCTGTTCCAAGAGGGATATGGGGGTGCTGGAGGGAGTCCAGAGAAGGGCCAGGAGAATGAGCAGAGGCCTGGAGCACCTCTGCTACAAGGACAGACTGAGAGAGTTGGGGTTGTTCAGGCTGGAGAAGAGAAGGCTCCAGGGAGACCTTCTGGTGGCCTTCCAGGATCTGAAGGGGGCTACAAGAAAGCTGGGGAGGACTTTTGAGGAGGTCAGGTAGTGATAGGACTAGGGGGAATGGGTGTAAGCTAGAGGAGGGGGGATTTAGATTGGATATTAGGAGGAAGTTCTTCCCTGTGAGGGTGGGGAGACACTGGAACAGGTTGCCCAGAGAGGTTGTGGAAGCTCCATCCCTGGAAGCTTTTCAGGCCAGGCTGGATGGGGCCCTGGGCAACCTGATCTAGTGGAAGGTGTCCCTGGCAGGCAGGGGGGTTGGAACTAGGTGATCTTGAAGGTCCCTTCCAACTCTGGCAAGTCTGTGGTTCGAAGCTGAAATGATAAAGATGTGGCCCCAAGGATCTCCACCCACCACTGGCATCCAGATTAAATCAGTTCTCACTGCCTGATGCTCTCTGAAGACAGTGTCTCTCAGTCTAGAGTGCTCACAGGGTTGTAATCTTCATTTTACAGGCATCCAAAGAGGACAAGAGGGCAAACTGTGGTAACATGGGCTCTTGGCTTGGACTAGGTAACTTTTAAAGGTCTCTTCCAGGCCAAGCCAGTGATTCTACAATTCTCTGGCATAACCTGGACAACCTGGTTGCTTTCTGCTGCACAGGAGCACAAAGTCCAATTTTCCTTATGCCTTTCAAGTCTTTCAGAGCTTGAAGCACCTCAGGATGCAGAGAACTGTAACTTGACATTGTCAGGGAGCAAGGTGGGGCTGGTGTTGCCTGTATGTCCCTCAGGACTGTGTCTCTGCTGTGTTTCAGGGGAAGCAGTGTCCCTGGCAGTGCTGCAGTCTTACATTGAGGTGGCTGCTCACCTGCAAGGTAAGGTGCCAGGGATCTGAGTGCTTACAGCTGGCATGTGCCTGCCCTGACAGCAGGAACCAGGGGTTTGGGAGGATGTGGATGGTATTGGTGGTACCTCACCCAGAATATACTCTTTTTCTCTCTCAGATTCCTCAGGAGGGCATTACCCACATCAGGTTACTTAGCAGGAGGCTTCTCTTTCTTATTTAGGGATCTTAGTGGCCCAGGTTAGGCTTCCCCAGTGCTTTAGGCTTGGGGCAGAGTGGCTTGAGAACTGCTTGGTGGAAAAGGACCTGGAGGTGCTGGTTGACAGCAGCTGGAGATGAGGCAGCAGTGAGCCCAGGTGGCCAAGAAGGCCAAGAGCATCCTGGCTTGGATCAACACTAGTGTGGCAGCAGGACTAGGGCAGGGATTGGCCTCCTGGCCTGGGCACTGGGGAGGCCACAGCTCCAATCCTGGGATCAGTTTTGGGCTCCTCACTCTCTCCAAGGACACTGAGGTGCTGGTGTCCAGAGAAGGGCAGTGAAGCTGGTGCAGGGTGTAGAGCACAAGTGTTGTGAGGAGCAGCTGAGGGAGCTGGGGTTGGTTAGCCTGGAGAAGAGGAGGCTCAGGGGAGACCTTCTCACTCTCTACAGCTCCCTGAAAGGAGGTTGGAGCCAGGTGGGGGTTGATCTCTTCTTCTAGGTAACAAGTGACAGGATGAGGGGAAATGGCCTCAAGTTGCACCAGGGGAGGTTTAGGTTGGACATTAGGAACAATTTCTTCCCCAAAAGGGTTGTGAAGCCCTGGCCAGAGGGCAGTGGTGGAGTCACCATCCCTGGAGGGGTACAAAATATGTGTAGGTGTGGTGCTGAGGGCCATGGGTTAGTGGTGACCTGGCAGTGCTAAGTTAATGGTTGGACTCCATGAACTGAAAGGTCTTTTCCAACCAAAATGATTCTGTGAATGATGGTGTTTGTGGTGCTGATGCTGGTGGTGGGCACAGGGAGTAGGTGGTGAAGAACCAAAAGCATGAGGAGGGCCAGGGCAGAGCAGCAGCTGCCATGGGTGACACAAGGTGGGCTTTGGGGTGAGGAGAATGAAACAGCAGACACTGAAGCCTGCATCACAGGAACAGGGTCCTGTTTGTGCCCCTCAGTGCTAGGGTCCTGCAGAGACCAAGGAGATGCACAGCAGTGTGCTGGGTGGCAGATCAGATCTGTCCCTGGCAGTAGCTGGTCTGCAAAGGAGCAGTAATTGGCCCTGGCTTTGGTGGAAAGCAGGAGAGGCAGGTGTGGGCAGGCCCAGATCCACTGGAGCAGGATGGTGTCAGAGGAATAAGTTAGAATGATGGTGCCTTCAGGGCCTGGAGACTGGCTTAATGATGTGGGAAGTCATGGAGGTGGCCACAGAACTCCAGAAGTGATATGTGAAGGATCAGCAATGCTTCAAGACAACACACATCAGGTGTTGTGAGAGTAAAGGCAGGAGGGGGTGATCCTTCCAGAGGATCTGAGCAGCTCCTGAGCCAGTGCAAGCCCTAGTTCAGCTTCATTCAGGTCTTCAGCCCCATCCCTCTCTGTGGTTAGTGGAGACATGTGGGTCCTGCACATCTGAACCTCTTCCTCTCCTGCAGGGGACACTTCATCCTCAGTTCCTTGCAACACAGTGGGGAAGTCTCATCCCTCTGGGCAAGAGCTTTCCTGGCACCTCTGGAGGTTCCTTCTCTTGCTTTTTCTTCTTCATCAATGCTTCTTTCTCCTAGCCATGACCCTGCCCTGGAGCTGGGCTCCATCTCCTTCAGAGTGCAAGCAGGATTCAGGCTGAGCTCTCAGCAGTGAGGAGTCTGCAGAGGACCCAGGCAGCAGGTGCAATGGGTGTTGCTTACCAGAAAGCCTCCTGGCAACACTGTGGCTGGTGCTGTGGCTTGAAGGAAAGTGGTTCTGCATGAGGAGAAAGTCAGCAGCAGCTTTGGGGTGGCCTGAAATCCCAGGAAGAAAAAGGGAAGCTGAGGGCAGGTGGTTGTGGTTGGAGCTATTATGCTTGGTGGTGGCTTGTGGAGCTGCTTTTCCACTCCCCAGCAGTCAGAGCAGCTAGAGGAGCAACCTAGGAGAGTCAGGGGGTGAAACTCTGCCTCTTCCTGAGCCAGTGGCCAACCCTTGGTGGATTCTGCATGACCAGGCTTTCACCATGTGTTCCTTGACTCATCTGATAACAATCTCAGGATGTGGAAGCAGTCAGACAGATTCTCAGCTGAGATTCTGAACTGATTGGGGTCAAGGCTTTTCCTCTGGGATCTGAGAGGTCTCATCAAAGACTCCCAGGCCAGATGTGACCTGTGGAATGCCTCCAGGCTGCTCCCCTTGCTATGACCTCTGAGAGGTCAGGAGTGGATCTGGAGATCCTTTGTCTCTGCTGCTGAGGGAGCTTCAGTTATGGCTGGAAAACCTGGAAGGATGGAGGTCCCTGGGCAATCAGTTCTGGCCAGGGTGATGGGAGATACAGCACTGGAACACAGTTCTGGACCAGGAAGAAGATCCTGAACTGTGCAGGATCTGGGCTCTGGCTTTGGGGCAAGCTCTCAGCTTCCCCAGAAGGGTTGGTGTTCCTGTCTGCTCTCTGGGGTGGGGCTTTCTCCTGGAGGCTTGAGAAGCCAACAGCAGCTGCCTGAGATGTGAATCACCTTCTGGAGAGGTATGCTTTGAGTTGCAGAACCAGGTGGCACTTCTGCTGCCAGTTCTTTGGGCAGAATAGCACTGAGAATAGACTCTGGGAGATGGAGTGCAAGAGAAGGGGGAGGGGGAGGTTAGGGGCTGGCATGACCCTGTGAATCAGCCAGTAACAGATGTTCAGCAGATCCTCACACAGTGAAATTTGTAGGCCCCCAGCTGGTTTCCCTTTGTTGAGAGATCCAATCTAGCAAGAGATAAAGAGCTGCAGCTCTCTGCCTTGCTGAACTGAGCCCATTTCCTGCTCTTGCAGCACAGGTGTGCCCCTAGGGCTAACTGCTGCAGCTCTTTTTCTCTTGCCAGGTGTGATTTTGTGGAAGGAGCACATCTAGGAGAGGATGTGAAGGGGGAGACAGTGCTGAGCATTTTTTAGGGGTGTCCTTAGCCTTTCTTTGCAAAGGAGAGAGGAGGCCAGGATCTAAGAAGAGCAGTATCCTGGGGTGAAAAACCCCTCTGCTGTGAGGAGAGGCTGAGAGAGCTGTGGTTGCTCTGGTCTGGAGAAGAGAAGGCTTCAGGGAGAACTTCTTGCAGCCTTTCAGTGCTAAATGGGGCCAAGGAGAAAGCTGGAGAGGGAGTTTTTTATTAGGACATGTAGTGATAGGGCAAGGGCTGATGGTTTGAAACCAAGAGAGAGAAATTTAGACTAGATAGAAGGAAGAAAGTTTTTCTGCTGAGGGTGGTGAGAGCCTGGCCCAGGTTACCCAGAGAGGTGGGAGATGTCCCATCCCTGGAACCATTGCAGCTCAGGTTGTCTGGGGCTGTGAGCAACCTGCTGTAGCTGAAGATGTCCTTGGTGAGTGCAGGGGGCTTGGACTAAATGACCTGGAAAGGTCCCTTCCAACCCAAACCACTCTGTCATTCTATGATTCCCTCTTCAGTGCTTGTGGAGTCTTTTTGGCCAATGACTTCCCAAGCCAGAGGTCTGAAGGTGTGGCTCAGAAGCATGAAAACCACCTGTGTGATTTAGCAAGGTGTGTTCATGGAACCTAAGTCTGCAGTGAGGACTGAGGAGTCCATGTGGTGATGCTGGCCTGGGAGTTGCTTCCCAATCCCATACTGGATTCCTCCTCTGGAAGTGCAGCACTTCACACACAACTTCTCTTTCCTCTTGTAGCCTTTGGAGCAGCTCTTCAGGTGAGCTGTTTCTACTGGCAGTCCTGCCTTCTAAAGGAGTAGAAGTTGCAGGGATTCTTGCTTTTCCTTGTTTCCTATAGCAGTGCTAATTTACCATGGCCTGGTTTTACAGGACCCCTAGGGCAGAGGATTTTGCTTGGTACTGCTTTCAGATGCACCAAAAATGACAGAGCAGCAGCATCCTGTGTTCCTCTCTCTCACCTTCCTTCCCACCTAGCAGCTCACCAGTGACCAGAGGGCTGGTGCTGAGTTACTCAGCTCCTGAAGCTGCTGCTCCTTCAGTAATGAATCATGTGGTGCAGGTGAGGATGGGAGAGTGATCATTCTATACAAGGTGTTCCTCTCAGGCCAGATCAGGCTCTTTTGGTCTGTAATCCTCCCCCCAGGCAGTATCCAAACCTTATCTTTGGAGGATCTCAGAGCAGCCTTGCAACTCCATTTTAATAAGACATCCAAGCCCTGTTTCCATGCCATTGTTTCTGAGAGTTGGGCAAGACACAAGATGATGTGGTAAGAGCTGATGAGAGCCAGCTCTGCTGGAGCAGAGGTGTGAAATAAATCCAGGGGCAGGCTTGTCATGGCAGATGGGATTTCAGAGCCTGGAGAATGACACAAACCATTTCTGTTCTCATGGAGTGTTTGGACAACTCCTGTCTGTCTGACTGGAACTGCAGAGCCTTAGCTCCTTGCTGCTGCTGCTGGCTTTTCCTGTGTATGAGTCTTGACACAAGGCAGAACAGCAGCAAACTCCTCCAGGGAGCTGCAAAGCAGAACCTAAAGTGAAGGTTCCAGAAGATGGGCCAGTGGGATGCCAAGGATGGAGGGATAAGGGCTAGGAGCATATGCTAAGGTCACCTCTGCCTTCCCCCTTGGATGTGGAGATGCTTTGCCCATCCCTGACAGGCACATTTCTAGGCTGGGATTAAAACTCTTCCACAGCTTCTCTGCCAAAAAGACTCCAAAAATCAGGCTGGTTTTGGGTGGAAGGAACCTTTCCAGGTCACCTAGTCCAACCCCCTGCAGTCAGCAGGGACATCTGCAACTAGAGCAGGTTGCTCACAGCCCCAACCAACCTGAGCTGGGATGGTTCCAGGGATGAATGGGACATCTCCCACCTCTCTGGGCAACCTGGGACAGGCTCTCACCACCCTCAGGGTCAAAATTTTCTTCCTTAAGCTGAGCTTAACTCAGCTCTATTTAGTTCTTAGCAGCTTCTTGGAGTAGTTGGTCAAAGCTCCCTCCCTGGGAATGAACTGTTGCATGTCCTTGCCTAGCTGGCAGCAGGGAGTGATCTCACTATCACCTCCAGAGCAGGTTTACATGTGGTTAGCTCTTCTTGTTTCCTTCTGCCAGGCCATTTCCTAGCCAAAGGAACAGAGTTCTTTGGGTTTTTGTTTCCCTCAGGAGGCACAGCTTCCAAACTCCTCCAGCTTCTCTCTCATCTGCTTCAGCCTTTCCAGAAACATCTTTCCCAGCTTGACTTGCTGGGCTCTGCAGAGGTCTCACCAGGACAAAAGAACATCATTTCCCTCCCATATCTTGCAGATGCTGTTGAGAGTTCAGCCCAGAGTGAGCTTTGCCCTTTTCTGCAGCCCTGATGCTATCTGTGCCTCCTGCTTCTCCTTGTGGAATGCTGCTCTTGTTACCCTTGGCTCTTCAAGTTGCTTTCTGCCCTTCTGGGCTTGGGTTCATGTGCAGATTGGATGTGTGTTTTATTCCATCAGCCATACAGGAATCAGAATCAACCCCAGGGCAGCCAGAGAAGGAAGCTTGGCTGCTTTGATCTTCAATTTACTCTTGAGAAATCCCTCATCCCATGCCTTGACCTTGGCCCTGGCCTCTGAAGGACACTTTGCAATGGTCTGCCTCCCTGTGTGTACTGCTCTCTAGGCTTCATCTCCTCTTTCCCATGTAACTCTGAACTCCTGCTCAAACAGAAGGAGGGAGGGCATGAAGATAGCTGAGATAAGGCATTCCTGCAGTGGGCATGGCCAGTGGGTGGCCTGTGGACTGTAGCTTGCTCTGCTCTTCTTGGGCAAGCAGGGAGGAGGTAGCTCAGGCAAGGCTGGCAACCAAGGGGTGGTGCCTAGGAGAGCTGGTGGACAGGCAGCAGTGTGTGCTGGTCATCACTCAACCTGCAGAGGTGAAAGGAAGGCTGAGGAGAGCATGCTGGAGCTGCAGATGCTGTGGCTTGGCTTCATGGAGAGCATGCAGGGAACCAACCTTCATTTGCTTCACTGCTTATGAACCCTTGGAGTTTTGCTGACACTCATAAAAAGCTTTTTTAGGACCAGGAGCCAAAAGTTGAATTGACTGCTCTGTAACTCCAATGTGCTCTCCCTCTTTTCCTTCCCCCTCCCTCTTTTCCTTCCCCCTCCCTCTTT
>VWZX01001149.1:6318-58132 GCA_013399015.1 Galbula dea | reverse complement strand
CTTCCCCCCTCTCCCTTTCCCCCTCTCCCTTTCCCCCTCTCCCCTGTCTGTGAGACCCCAGGCTCTTTCTTAAGCTGCTGCAAGTATCTGCCAGTGGCTTGGAGAAGAGCAGCTTGCACACAGGTAGGGTGAATTCCAGCAGGCTGCCAGCCTCTGTTACATCTCTCAGGTCTCTGGGACCTTCAGCTTCTGTCCTTGGCTCCAGAACTGAGGCAGAACAAACACTGCCCACCCTAACAAATGAAAAAGCCTTGAATTCATCAACCTCCTCCAGGCCAAGCTTTTATCTTCTCTCTTTCCTGTAAGCAAGAGCCTGCAACATTTCTTTGGCCTGGCCTCACTCCCAAGGTATTTCCAGTACCTTTCCTGACTGCTTTTTCTGCTCCTGGCCACTTGCCTTAGGGTTTCATGGTATTCCTTTGAGTAACCAGCCAGCTACAAATATCTCTGGGAATTTCCTTCTGAGAAATGCCCCCAACCACTTCCCCAAGGTCCTTCTCTCCATGGTCTGGTGCTTGGATCAATCCACAACTGCTGGGACACTGAACACATTTACAGGCTGGAAATCAGTAGTATTATGCTCCAAAGCATCTGAATATCCAGCATTTCAGCAGGGAGATAGCCTGTTCTCACAGGGATTGAGTTTTGAGGGCTGGATTTTGACATCCTGCCTCCACAAAGCAAGCCTGGGCTCCAGGAATGCTCCAGCAGCAGCTTCTCAGTGGTGACCCACAGTAGGCTTGTTGCATGTGCTAGGATCCAGCCCTGCAGGATGGCCCAGCAAAGCAACCAGGAGATCTGGCAGGGTCATAATATCACACAAAGGCTCTTTTTCAACCATTTCTTCCTCATTTTGTGTTGCCTGGTGTTCATGGTGGTGTTAGGTTGATGGTTGGACTTAATGATCTTAGAGATCTCTTCCAACCTGAATGATTCTGTGACTCTGGCTTTGTTTTCCCCTCTAGGAACCCAGGGGCTTTTACTCTCTGGAGTGAACTGCTGGGACTGGCCTGGCCTCTGCACAAAGGAGAATGTCACACAGGTCCCAACCATGAAGCTGTATGAGAAGGGAGAGAGATCAGTGCTGTACAAGGGCATGTGGGCAACTGAAGAGATGACCAGCTTCATCATGCTGTAAGTGTCTCTTCCTGAGGCCCCATGGAGGAGGATTGGGACATCTGCTGGATGAGGCTCTGGATACTTCATGCTCTGTGTAATGGAAATGTCAGACACTGGAAGGCCACCAGAAGGTCTCCCTGGAGCCTTCTCTTCTCCAGCCTCAACAACCCCAACTCTCTCAGCCTGTCCTCATAGCAGAGGTGCTCCAGCCCTCTGCTCATTGTCCTTCCTTACCAGATGACTGATTTTTTTGTCTCTAATGAAGCATAACAGCTGTCATATTGGCTTGGGGCATTGTTGGATTGAGGTTGCCCTTCTGTCTCTTCATCCCAGAGGTGATGAAGGTGGCAGCCCCATCTTGTTTCTCTGCTTCTCCACAGGAGCAGAGTTTCCTGCCCTCTGAAGCTGGCCACCATTGAGGAAGCAGAAGGATATTTAAGAGGAGAGTTCCCATCTGAGCTGTCATCCTATCACCATACTTGGCTTCTAGGAGTGTTTAGCCCAGCCATGAGTGAAGGTTAGTGTGGTAGTTAGAATCATTCTGGTTGGAAGAGACCCCTAAGATCATCATGTCCAACCATGAACCCAACACTGCTAGGGCACCACCAAACCATGGCCCTCAGCAACACATCTCCATGGTTTTGAAACCCCTCCAGGGATGGTGACTCCAGCACTGCCCTGGGCAGCCTGGGCCAGGCCTTGACAACCCTTTCAGTGAAGAAGTTGTTCCTAATATCCAACCTAAACCTAAGGCCATTTTCTCTTGTCTCCTTCAAAGTATGTGTAAGCTGCCATTAAATCTCCTCTTAGCCTCTGATGGAACTAGCCCAAATACATCTTGCAAGGTCCCTTCCAGCCCAAAGCATGTCACAGCATCTTCTTTCTTCAAGAAAGCCCTTTCCAGGGTTGGAATGATACTCATCTAGGTGACTTCTCCTCCTGCCAATGTGCTCATCTCAGTCCTTGCAAACCAACACACAATCCAAACCCTTTGTTTCTAAAACACCAAAGCAGCAAGAAGCTAAACCACCAATTTCTTACCTCAAAAGGAGTGAAATGGGACTGCAGTAGGTGGGTACAGCCCCCAGAGTGGTGGAGATCAGCTAGAAATGCTGAGCAGAGTTGTTGGAAGGAGAGTTCTGAACTTGTATGAGTTTGTCTCCCTTTGTAGTCTTGGTTAGTAAATGCCTGGGGAGTGGTAGCCTCTGTTGGACTCTCTCCAGCAGTTCCTTGTCTCTCTTCAACTGGGGAGCCCAGAACTGGACACAATACTCCAGCTGTGGTCCTTTCTTTCCAGCTAATCAAACAAACAATGGTTCCTCCTCTAAAAAGCCCCTAACAAGCAGTGTCCCCACCCATATCCATGCCTTCCTCACAGACTTCATCTGAGCACCTGAAGCTGATGCCTCCTGCCAGGGGAAAAAGCAGCTCTGTGTTGAGCTTGTGAGGTTGCCTCTTCCCTTGAGGCACCCTCAGTCTGCAGTCTGGATCAGCATCCACACTCTAGGGCAATTCAGCTGCAGATGCCAAGGGAGATGAAATGCTTTCACCACCCTGTGGCCTGGGGGATGTTTGAGCATCATGCAGAAGGCTCTGAGGGAGTAGAAAACTGGAGCCAGCTTCTCTTGACACCAAAGCCAGGCCAGGGTCAGGGAAACCACATTGCTGCTCTTATCAGCCTGCAGGCTTCTCTGGCATTTCCAGTGATTTTCTTGGAGCAAGGATTCCAGCTCTACCCTGAACCAGCAATGCCATTGCTGATTAAAAGAGCAATGAGATGTCCACTCCAATAAACCTTGGGGGTTTTTCCCATACATAGGGTCAGAACTATGCTAAGAAGTTTTTGGTGGGTGAGAAGCTGGCCATGAGGCAGCAATGTGCAATCCCAGCCCAAAAGCCAACCACATCCTGGGCTGCAGCCCCAGCAGCGTGGCCAGCAGGGCAGGGAGGGGATTGTGCCTCTACTCTGCTCTGCTCTGGGGAGACCTCAGCTGCAGTGCTGGGGCCAGCTCTGGAGTCCTCAGCACAGCACAGACATGGAGCTGGGGGAGCAGCTCCAGAGGAGGCCACAGAGATGATCTGAGGGCTGGAAGCTCTCTGCTGTGAGGCCAGGCTGAGAGAGTTGGGGTTGTTGAGGCTGGAGAAGAGAAGGCTCCAGGGAGACCTTCAGGCAGCCTTGCAGGACTTAAAGGGCCTAGAAGAAAGCTGGGGACAGACTTGTTAGCAGGTCCTGTTGGGTCAGGACAAGGGCTGATGGTTTGGAACTAGAAGAGGAGAGCTCTAGACTAGATAGAAGGAAGATTCTTTTTTTTATGTGAGGGTTGTGAGAGCCTGGTAGAGGTTTCCCAGAGAGGTGGGAGATGTCCCATCCCTGGAACCATTGCAGCTCAGGTTAAAGATCATCTAGTTCCAACCCCCCTGCCTGGCAGGGACACCTCCCACTAGATCAGGTGAGCCTTTTCTTTCCACATCAGGCTGTGTCCTTCAGAATCCTACAGTCACAGAACCCCAGCTTGGAAGGGACTTCAAGGATCATCTAGTCCAACCTTTCTCAGCAAAACCACAGTCTAGATAAGATGTCCCAGCACTCTGTCCAGCTGGATCTGAAAAGTGTCTTTTAATGCCTTGTGGCACAAGACATGCTCACAGGCTGGCCTGGGGTCTTCTCCAGTAGCTGGGGCATGGACAAGTTCACCCAAGGTTTGTTGATGAAGTTGCTGGTGAGCCATTTCAGCTGGTCCTCTCCACACTGATGAAATCAAGTGACCAAAGAGCTGGAAACCAACATCAAAGCCATCCAGTGGTGGTTTCTCTATCTCCCAAGGGGAACCAGCCAAGCTGTGTCACCAGCTTTGTTGTTTGTGTGTTGTTTCCTGCAGTGTCTGAACCCTCAATGAGCCACTCCTTTGAGGAGCTAAGCTTCCATTTGGAAAGGCAAACAGTATCCAGAAAAGGTTGTGGTCCCTGTGGTCCCAGGGAAACACAGTGGAAAATACAGCTTGGAGTATAGCTGGTAAGCAGGAAGCAAAAAAACCAACAAGTGACCAGTTGGGAGCCAGCCCCAGGCTCTTGAGCTCTGAGTCACCAGTCCCAAGAGCTTGGGCTGGCCAGTTGTGATGTGACAGTGCATGTTATGAGGAGCACTAAATAGTATCTGAATGAGATCTTCCTGCAATTCTAGAGCCACATATATCCTGGCTGTTAGCTGAGAGAGAGCTTTAACACTTGGGAGAACTTGACTTGTCCAAAGAGTCTGATTTCTCCTTCTCCTTAAGTCAGAAGAGACTTTCTTGTTGCTGTCAGTTGCTCAATACAAAGGAGGAGGAGGGGTAGTGGTGTTGAAATCTGCCCTGTTTTCACCCTACCTTTGGCAGCAGTGCTTTTGATCTCTGATCTAGAGCTGTATTTTACAAGCTCACATGCTATGGCTTGCATGTTCTCACAAAGCTTGGCCCTCCCATGGCCCCAGCTGCCTAGAGCTGAGGAGGTTTGGTAATGGAATTAAACTAGCTCTAGAATCAGCTTCATTTTGGGGTTCTGCTCTCAGTCTCTCACCACCTGATGGATCAAGAGAGCCCCAAGCCAGTCCTTTCCTCCCCATCCTCTACTTGACCTCACCATCCCTGCAAGGTGACCATCTCCATGAAGTGTCATCTCCATAAAGCACCATGACCATCTCTATAAGGTGGTCATCTCCAGCAGCTGACCATCATCTCTGTAAGGTGATCATCTCTAGAAGACACCATCTCCCTCAGGTGGTCCTCTCCCTAAGGTGACCATGTCTACAAGGTGACCATCTCCACCAGGTGAGTGGTGAACCCCAGCAGCCACTGCCTGTGGCTTTATGCTGAGCTCTGGTGCTGCCTTCTCTTGGCAGCTGCCCTCTGGGACTGCAAAGCATTTAGCTTTGTGACCTTCCCCATCCTAGCTGGATGCCCATAACATAGCTGGATAAAACCCAAAGACACCTGGGGGAGATACTGGTTTATCTCCTGGGCACTTAAGCACTGCTCCAGTGAAGTCCCCATCAGTCATTTCCAGAAGAGCACTGGGATTTGTGTGATTTAGGCTTAGAATTGGTCTCCTGCTTCTAGGAACACTTAGGGACTCAAAAGTCCTTAAAGACATTTCCTTTTCCATCAGTGCCTCTGTTTTGTGCAGATCCTGGACTCTCCATGCTCAAACACTGTTCTCAGAGCAGGAACTTTCCTTCTGATCCTTTTGCCTGCTGCCAACTTCTCCTCCCATCACCTAGGGCCAAGAGCTGCATCCATTTCTCAGGAGCCTCTCATCACAGCCCTGCTCCCAGCTGACAGTTAGCTGTGGGAGGCTGTTGTGTATGCTGACAGCAGTTTGCTTTCCAGGAGGAAGCTGAGACTTCTCTTGGTCTTGTTGATTTTGGTCTCTTTGTCTTTTTTTAACAGCCAAGGAAGCTTTTGAAGAGGCAGGAAACATCTTAAGTGGCCATGTGATGCTGGGGATGTATTTTGGAGATGATGCCTTGGCTTTGTAAGTTGTTTCTCTTCTTTGTTTTTCCCTTCTCATTTAGTTAAAGCCAATGCCTAGAGCAAGCATTGAGGACCAGCTGGAGGGCTTGAGAGCAGCCCTAAGCAGTTAGGAGTGACTTAGTCCTGTAGGGAAGCTGGTGAGGACTCAGCCAAAGGGAGATGTAGCCTTGGCTTTGCCACTGATGTGCAGTCTGGCCATGGGCAACTCATTTAGCCCTGGTGTAATGAATGGTCAGAGAACCATGGAAAGGGTAGAGTTGGAAGGGACTTTTAGAGGTCATCTAGTCCAACCCCCTTGCCAGAGCAGGATTCCCTAGACCAGGTCACATAGATACAAGTCCAGATGGGTCTTGAATCTCTTAAAGATCTTTTCCGACCTAAATAATTCTATGACTCTGGAGGAAAAAATATGGCAGCCTTCCTTCTGCCCAGGGGGGTAGAGGTGAAGCCAAGGCTCTCTTGTTCAGTTCCTGGATGAAGAACAGCAGTAATTGTGACCCCACTGGGGAGGCTGCATCTGGAATATTGTGTCCAGTTCTGGGCCCCTCAGTTGAAGAAGGATAGGGAACTGCTGGAAAGAGTCCAGCACAGAGCCACCAAGATGATGAAGAGGCTGGAACATCTTCCTGAGGAGGAAAGGCTGAGGGAGCTGGGGCTCTTTAGCTTGGAGAAGAGGAGACTAAGGGGTGACCTCATCTATGCTTATAAATATGTGCAGGGTGTGTGTCAGGAGGATGGGGTCAGGCTCTTCTCAGTGGAGCCCAATGACAAGACAAGGGGCAGTGGCTGTAAGCTGAAGCACAGGAGGTTCCATGTGAATACAAGACAATGTTTTCCCAGTTGAGGTGCCAGAGCACTGGCACAGACTGCCCAGAGAGCTTGGGGAGTCTCCTTCTCTGGAGAGATTCCAAACCCATCTGGACATGCTTCTGTGTGACCTGGTCTAGGGAATCCTGCTGTGGCAGGGGGGTTGGACTAGATGATCTTTCCAGGTCCCTTCCAGCTCCTAACATTCTGTGATTCTGTGGAATTGGAGCTAATGAGTTCTGCAGCAAGACAGTGCCAGGCTTGTTCAGTGCTGGGATGGGAGACCACTGGTACAGAAGTCACAACCCCCTAAGCTTAAAGACCTTTCTCCCCTAAGGATCTCAGCAGCTGGCTGAAAGATTAAAAAGAAAAGAAAGCAAAAGAGGGCAGAGTGAGCTTAGAAACCAAGAAGCCAGCAGACAAAGCCTGTGTTGTCTCAGCAGTGACACATGGGAGAGCTCACCTCCATCCTCCTGCACTCACTCCCATTTCCTTGGGATAGTTAATGGAGCTTACAGGGGTCCTCATGCTGCCAAGTTTGGATTTGGGCTGTGATTTGTGGGTAAAGCTACTGTAGCTGATCATCTTCTCAACTGTAAGTAAACAGTTCCAGGAATTCCTTAGGCAAGAGCCAGGCTCACTTCCCTTCTCTCAGCAAAGAACAGCTATCCTCCTGCTAAATGCTGGAGGAGGAAATGTTTGTGGCTCTCAGGTGATGGCAAAGCTCAGTCTTCTCTTCCCAAAGAGAAAGGTATAGAAAATAGAAAGAATGTGACTAGCAAAACTTGTTTGCTCAGCAGGCACCTGCTGGGTTGGTAACTCCTGAGACAAAAAGAAAGTGTTAAGGAAGAAAAACTTTGAATGAAGCCATTCTTTCTTTCTGAACTCCTCAGATGCCACAGGTTCCTGCCAAGTATTTGTTTGCAGATGGTTTTGATTTAAAAGCAAGGCTCAGATTACCCATCCCAAGCCTGTTGCTATATAAATAGAAAGCTGTCCTAGACAACAATACAACCACTCAGGCCAAGTAAGATGAGAAGTGATTTCAGGGTAGACTTGAGCTCTTAGATGAGGAATTTGGTGGTTTGCTGGCAGTAGGTAAGAAACTTCCTCCTCAAAGGCAGCTGAAGAAGTTCAGCTACCCTCTGGACAGTTGGGCTTGATGATCTTAGAGGTCTCTTCCAACCTTAATGATCCTGTGAATGGTTTGGGCTGGAAGAGGCCTCAAAGATCATCTAGTTCCAACCTCCCTGCCATGGGCATCTTCCCCTAGGTTCCTCAAAACTCCATCCAACCTGGCTTTGAAGGCTTCCAGGGATGAAGCATCCCTGACTTCTCTGGGTAGCCTGTGCCAGTGTCTCCCCACCCCTCAGAGTGAAGAAACCAACTGCCTTGCTCCTTCTAACTGCACTGACTGGACACAGAGAAAGATCCTCATGGAAATCCTTGAAGCTTTTGGTGCTTTTCCATGGTTCAAGGCCAAATGAAGGAAGATGGAAGAACTTGATGAATGACTTCAAGCTAGAGGTCCTTTCCTTTCTGGTGGCTTTTATTCCTCTGCCACCTTGCCTGACCCCATCTTTGGGTGCTTCTGTGGTGCCTGTGCTTCTTAGCTTGTCTAAAAGAGAACCAATGTGTTAAATGGTTACATCCTAGCCTCTAAGTGTTTGATCTCTGAATCTTGTCCTCTCTTTTGAGGGTGGGGAAAAGGATAAGTCTGTTAAGTTGATGTATTTAGACATAGGAAGCAAGAGCCCTTACCTCCTCTGAGAAGTCATCAAGCCAAAGTCTCTTAAAGACCTGTGGGAGCTTGAGAAGTTCAAGATCCCTGAATCTAAACCCAATTTCTAGGGTTTTACCATTCTTAATTGATTCTAAACACAGCAGGAGGTTAGGGACCTTCCTGCCAAATCAGAGGATTCCCAGCCATACCTAGAAGTGTGAAACTCAACTTTCTTGACTGGTGGAGCTTGAGTTTGGGCAGAAAGGGAAAAGCTGAGCTCAGGGCTGGGTTTACAAAGCTAAATTCAAACTAACTAAATAAAGCAAAGAGAGGAAACTGCAAAATGAAACTGAAACAGCTCAGATCAATCCCAGAAGAGTTTAGCAAGGGCTTCCCAACATTTGAAGGCTTCAGGAAAGTCCATGGTCATTCCTTATCAGGACATCAGTGCAGATCTGGGATGCCTCTTGAAGATGTGCAGTGGGTGGATTATTTCCAGGCAGATAAGTGCTGAGAGGGAAGAAGTGAAAGGTTTCCAGATGAGCTGAACTGCAGTTCCCTCCACTTGCTTTGCCATTCCAACACCAAACACTGGAGAGTTTTAAACCAAATTGGAACCAATCTCCATCCCATCCAAAACAATTTGCCTGAGCAAACCACCAAGTGGTTGTGATGTGATTCTACTCTGAGCTGCTTTTGCTGTTGCCTGTTTCCAGTGTTGGATCATGCAGAGAAAAAACAATAATCCAAGGTGGACCAGATTACTTTGGAGCAAGGAATCAAAGGGTTTTCCACCTCCCCACTTCCCCAGCCTCAAATGTCCTTACTCCTAGCTCACTTCCCCAGCAATTCTGGTGTCACAGCCTTTGAGAAATTACCAGCAGCCTTTGAAAAATAACCTCCAGCCACCCTCCAGAAAGCTGCTGAGGCAGCTGACTTCCTCCATCACACCCTTCCTCTGGGCACTGACATCTGGAGCCTTCAGGGCTGAAGTTCCTCAGGCTTCCAGAAAGTTGCTCTCCTGTCTTGGTGTACCCTCTGCCCTTTCATTGCTCAGACTTCTCTTATTTTTGGTCTTTCTCAGCTTTTCTTTAAATGCCCTTGAACCCTCCTGGTGGTGACCTTCCAGTACTTACAGGGGGGCTACAGGAAAGGTGGGGAGGGACTCTTCAGCAGGGAGTGTAGTGATAGGACACAGGGTGATGGTTTGGAACTGGAAGAGGGGAGGTTTAGACTAGCTATTAGGAGGAAATTCTTCTCTCTGAGGGTTCTGAGACACTGGCACAGGTTGCCTAGAGAAGCTGTGGGTGCTCCATCCCTGGAAGTGTTGAAGGTCAGGTTGGACAGGGCTTTGAGCAACCTGGTTTAGTGGAAGGTGTCCCTGCCCATGGAACTAGATGACCTTGAGCATTTCTTCCAACCCTAACCATTCTCCAGTTCTTAGCCAGAACACTGGGGCACAAAGGATGAGCTGACTTCTCCACCAACAGCTTCTGTGGGCAGGCTGTCTGTGTTACCCTAAGGTGTGGGGCTGGACATCACCAACATTCCCTGTGTTCACCAAGCCAAAATCAGATCTCCTGGAGCTTATTTTGTGTAGGTTGGTGTCCCTCAGATGGAGTCCAAGGCTTTCTATTGGCCTTTGGAGGAAGTGGAAAGCACTGGGGGGGTGGTATTAGCACCAAGAGGAAAGGACTGGGTAGGTGCTTGCACCAAGAGTAAAGCACTGGGTGGGTATTTGCATAGTTTAGAGAGTGATATTTTGGATTTTCCCTGTTATTTAGCTGCAGCTGCCTCTTTGCAGAAGACACTTCTGGGTTTGTGTGTGTATATTCAGCATCTGGTGCAAGCTGGGTACGTGCCTGTTGCAGAAGGGGGTGAGGGAACCATCCCTCCCCATCCAGTCAGGCCTGTGCTGGAGCTGGAGCGGGGGGACAATGGGGAGCATAACCCTTTTCCTCTTGCAGGTACCTTCCTATCTCTGGCCCCACTTTTCCCCAGGGGACTACCAGCTCTGCCTGCAGCAGATTTGATGTGGTTCAGATCCTCTGGCCAGTCCTTGTCACTCTCCCTCTTTTCCAGGTCCCATAGGTACTCGGTGTCTCCCCCAGCCCTTCTCCTGGCCAGGAGCAGAGATCAGGGTGTGGAAGGCATCACTTTGTCCAAACAGAGCACACAGGACATGGTGCAGATGATCAGATATCAACTGCTGGACCTTTTTGTAAGTAAAACAGTGGGTTTGTTTTCTGTTGAGGTCATCTGGAGAAGCAGTGATGGCAGTGTGGAGTTGTGCAGAATAAATAGGGCTGGTTCTTGTTGCTATCATGCTGAGTTACATTTGGGTTTTGATTGTATGGCTTGGAGCAGAGAGTCTGGAGAGAAATCTGCTCTTTGCTGTGTGGTCTCATGGGAGGAGACCTTGGGAGTTGATGGCCTGGAATGTGCTCATAGTCAAAGACCTGCTGCTGTGGTGGCTTGGCCTCTGGTAGAGTCTGCTCCCTGCCTCTTGCACAAGCCTTTCAGAACCTGGTTATAGCCATAACATGTGAGACTGGGCTGAACTGTCCTGGCTCCTGCCTTTGCTGCTCACACTCCTTCATCTCAGAGTGCACAGCTGCTGCTGCAGGCTTGGCTGATGGTGGGCAGGGTTCATAGAATCACACAATGGGTTGGGTGGGAAGGGACCTTTCAAGGTCATACAGTCCAACCTCCCTGCAGGCAGCAGGGACATCTGCAACCAGAGCAGGTTGCTCACAGCCCCAAACAACCTGAGCTGGAATGGTTCCAGGGATGGGACATCTCCCACCTCTCTGGGCAACCTGGGACAGGGGCTCACTACCCTCAGTGTGAAAAGTTTCTTCCTTCTATCTAGTCTAAATCTCCCATCACCCCTTGTACTGTCACAACAGGCAACAGTCTCTCCCCATCCCAGAAGGCCTTCCTAGAGCCTTCTTTTCTCCAGGCTCAACAACCCCAACTCTCTCAGCCTGGCCTCACAGCAGAGAGGTTCCAACCCTCAGATCATTTCTGTGGCCTCCGCTGGAGCTGCTCCCCCAGGTCCATGTCTGTGCTGTGCTGAGGACTCCAGAGCTGGCCCCAGCACTGCAGCTGAGGTCTCCCCAGAGCAGAGCAGAGGCACAATCCCCTCCCTGCCCTGCTGGCCACATTGCTTTGTTCCAGCCCAGGATCTGGTTTAACACAGACCTCTCCACCATGCCCCAAGATCCCAGCAGCCAGACTTGTTTTCAACCCGCTTATGTTCAGCACCGAGCCTCCAGCCTCCCTTAGCCCCCACACCCTTCACCTAAAGACAAGAACAGTTGAATTTTGGCCTGTTCTCTCTTCCCCCTAACCCCTAACTTCTTGTTTTGATGACTTGCAGCCAGAAATCACAGTGCAGAACCTGCCCCACTACTGGCAGCTCAGGAAACCCTTCCTCATCCTCTTCAGCGATGGTGACATCGGTCAGAGGGAGAGCCAGGAACTGCTGAAGCTGACAAAAGGAAGAGCCCAGCAAGCATTTGTGGCTTGCTGGTTGAACTTGTGAGTGGGTAAAAGAAAAACCCAACCCAACCTCTTGTCTTTCTTTCCCTTAGCTTGTTCTTAGTGTTTCAGAGCAAGAACTGAGGCTGCAATTACTGAAGAAACACTTTCTAGCTGATAATGGGATGAATTGCTCTGAAGTCATCCTGAGCTGGGAGGTCAAAGCATTTAGAGCAGTGATTCAGTGTGGGTTCTGGCCAGCTGTAAAACTGCATGACCAAGTAAAATTAGTAAATGCTTAATAGATTGCAGAAATAATTGTCAGTAGAGTAAAAGGAGCCATATGAGGAAGGGCTGAAGTCACTTGGTCTGCTCAGCGTGGAGAAGAGAAGGCTGAGGGGAGAGCTCATTGCTGTTGGTAACTGATGAAGGAGCAGCAGGAGCTGATCTCTTGTTTCTGGTGACCAGTGACAGGACCTGGGGGAATGGCCTGAAGCTGTGCCAGGGGAGGGGCAGGTTAGACCTTAGCAAAAGGTTCTTCCCCCAGAGAGTGGTGGAGCATTGGAACAGGCTCCCCAGGGATGCAGTCATGGCCCCAACTCTCCTGGAACCCCAGTAGCATTTGGCCAATGCTCTCAGACACATGGGGTGACTTGGGGCTGTTCTGTGCATGGACAGGAGTTGGACTGGATGATCCCTGTGGGTCCCTTCCAACTGAGGCTATTCTGTGATGCTCTGAAATGTTCTGCATTGCTTGACCTTGGCTCTAGTTTTATTTGTATTTTTGTCACATGGGGGAGAAAAAATTTGCTCTCCTGGAGTGTCTTGTGCTGATTTTTCCACCAGCACAAGAGGGCAATTACTGATTGTTGGCTGGGGGAAGAGAAAGTTTCCAGAAGATAGGGACAGCCAGAAGAAGGCACTCTGAAAACAAAGAATCAGTCTGAAAACAGAGAATCAAGAACCAAAAGGAATCCAGGGGCTAAGAAATGGAAAGTTGTAGGAGAGGGGATTTTTAGTTCTTGGTTTTTTACCTCCTCCCTAGTTGTGTTTTCAGTTTTTAGCCTCTGTTTGTTTCTCCCAAGCCCAGAGACACTTCACTGTCTTAATCATCACCTGCTTTGAAGTCTGGGAAGTGCTGTGCAGCGTGGGCTGAAGTTTAGCTAAAGGGGAATGCACATGTTTGCAAAGAGGAGAAGAGCTGTTTGCCAGTAATGCACAAGCAACAGGGGCCCCTGGAACTTCCCCACCTACACATCTGCCTTTGTGAGAGAAGGAAAAGCTGGGGTTTATGTCAGGGCAAAAGAGCATTGCCACAAAAGAGGGCAGAATCTGGCCATGGGCTCTGAAAGAATCATAGAGTTGTTTGGGTTGGAAGAGACCTTTAAGATCATGGAGTCCAACTGTTAACCCAGCACTGCCAGCTCACCACTAAACCATGTCCTTCAGCAGAACATCTGCATGGCTTTGAAATCCCTCCAGGGATGGTGACACCACCACTTCCCTCAGCAGCAAGTAGCATAGTCCTAGAAAGAGGACCTCATTCCTGGGGTGAGAGGCAGCTCAGACCTTGGGCATCATTCTCAGCCTGAGAAGAGTGCTGGAAGGACTCAGCATCTCCAGGGGCTTGCTGTCCCTTCAGCTTCAAGTCCTCTTTTGGTTCTCTCTCTGTCACTTGGGGAAGCTGTCCTCCCAGCTCCTCAGGCTGGGGGAAATGGCCTGAAGTTACACCAGGGAAGGTTTAGACTAGGTAACAGGAAAAATTTCTTCCCTGAAAGAGTTGTCAGACATTGGCCCAGGCTATTCCTTTGGAGAAGAGACCAACCCCCACCTTGCTCCAGCCTCCTCTCAGGGAGTTGGAGAGAGTGAGAAGGTCTCCCCTGAGCCTCCTCTTCTCCAGGCTAACCAACCCCAGTTCCCTCAGCTGCTCCTCACAACACTTGTGCTCCAGACCCTTCCCCAGCCTCATCCTCCTTTTGTGGACACACTTCAAAACCTCAATATCCTTCTTTTGGTGAGGAGATAAGCTTAGAAATAATGATTGAGCTTCTAAATCATGTGATGAGCTCCTGCAGCTGTCCCACAGCTCAAACCTTGTGCTCTGCTGGATGGAGGACTTTGGTCAGAAGAGAACTTTGGTGCTTGCTTGCCTTTCAGCCCTGTTATGCTGCCAAAGCACTGGTGAACAAGTTAAACCTTCTCTTCCCACAGGAGGAAGACTCCAGTGGGACATGGGGTCCTGAAGGCATACTTTGCCACCATGCCTTCCCTGCCTGTCCTTGTCTGGGTGAACCTCCATGCTGGGGGGCAGGTATTCAAGTACCCACCAGAGCAATCCATCACTGAAATGAACATCTTATCTTGGCTGGAGAAGCTCAAAGCAGGCCTGGAGAGTCCCAGCAGTAAGTGGCTGGGGGTTTGTAACATTCCTAAGCACAGGCTGTTAGCTCTGGTCTGTTTAGGAGAAGATGCTAGGTGTCATAAATTGTCTGCCCTGGAATTTAAGGATGGAAACATTAGCTGTGGTAGTTAGAGGTGGAGAAGTACAAAGAGTCCAGCCAGGAGAGAATAGCCACACTCCTGAGGTTTGCTTTGGGCCTGTTTAATGTTCAGAGCCAAGCATGATTAGGGCTCAGTTGGCATCTCTTCTCCTGCTGATCCCCAAACCTAGCTGTGCTCTCTGATGGCTGTGACCAGATCTTCTGGGACACAGCTTGCTCATGTCAAAATCTGCCTCCCAGTTGGCAGCATCAGAAACAGCTGCTCCTTAGGCACTTTTTGGACAGGAAAGGCTAAGGAAGCTTGTGCTTTGCTGTGGTTTTGGGGACATAAAGGGTTGGCTTGGACTGGGAAGGTTTTCACTGCCCCCTTCCTGCCTTGATCAGCTGCTGAAGCTTTGGAGGAGGAAGGCAGCACAGATGTACTTTCCTCATGGCTTACATGGAGCCCTGGAATGGCACAGGGATCTTGGGAATTGCTGGCTGCCAGTCTGCTTCAGGCTCTGGAAAGGCAGTGGGGTGACTCCAAACATGATCTTTGTCAGTTTGAAAGTCAGCCTTCCAAAGCAAACCTTTCCAAAAGCATGGGGGGTGGGTGGGTAGGATGTGGAGGCTCTCCCCAGAACTGGAGACACCATTTCTGACCCAGGGAGAACTCCATCAGCCAAGTCACCACTAAACCATGTTCTTCAGCACCACATCTGCATGGCTTTGGGATTCCTCCAGGGATGTGAGCTCCCCCCCACCACTGCTAGAGGCACCTGGCTGTCTTGTAGCTCTCTAGGTAGGGACCTTAGTTTTCAGGGGTATCAGAGGGGTGAGCTGATGGCTGAGCAACTCACTCCATGGCCCAAGGGTTGTGCTAACCATCACAGCCTCCTTCCTCAAGGCTTGGAGGCCTTCAGGAGCTGAAGAGGATGCTCACATCATGGGATCACATCCACCTCCTGGTAGACATGACCTTTGCAGGGAAGGTGGAGGACAGAGAGACCTGCACAGCCTTGGCCAGCTCCAGGCAGTACTTGTGGACCCCTGGCTGGTTTCATTTGGGTGGTGGGATGAGGTTTGGAGGAAAGAGGAGGAATTTTAAGGAAGGATCTTTCATTTTTTTCATTCAGATGGAACTCTAATTGCTTCTCAGGTACCTTGTCTGAAGAAGACTGGAAACCACCTCTGCCTGCTTATGACTTCCTTCAGATGATGGAGATGGCTGAGCTCCCCCTCCACACCTCCCCCAGGGACACACCAGCACAGCACCCACCTGAAAGCCCAGGAGGAGACCCCCCTGGGGTCCAGGAGGAGCCATCCCAGGACACCAAGGCAGAGAAAGTTGGGTCCTCAGGGAGGGACCTGAGAGGAACAGCCCCCAGGCTGGCAGCAAGGGAGAAACAGGGCAAGAGACACAGTGAGCTCTGAGAGCTGGACATCCCTCTGGCCAGAGCAGTGGATGCTGTGGGATCAGAGACTCACAGAGTGGTTTGGGTCAGAAGAGACCTTTCCAGGTCATCTAGTCCAACCCCCCTGCAGTCAACAGAGACATCTGCAACTAGAGCAGGTTGCTCCCAGCCCCAACCAACCTGACCTGAAGTGATTCCAGGGATGGAAACCCTTTCACTTTCCCCACCCTCTGTGAGCCTCTACACCAAGGAGAAAAGTGCTTTTAGCTGTAAATTAGTGGTGAAGGGATACACCAGCCCCTAAGTTTCCCTGTGACTTCCCTGCTGCAGAGTGCTGGTCCTGCTGTGGCTGTGGTTTCTGATGCCAGACACCTTGATCCCCCTGGATGCTGTTGGGATTGTGTTCCTGTGAGAGCAGATCTGCTGCTGGCAGGAGCTCAGCCCACCCCCTAGCTGAAGGAGAGATGGGGTGAGCTCACCACGTGCTGGAGACTCAGCCATGTGATGAACCAGGCTGGAAAAGTCAAATCAGCACAGCCCAGTTCTAGAGTTTCTCTCTATCTCACATAAGCACTTTGGTTGACCCCAGGCAGGAAGGGGTGAGTGATTTCAGGATAAAAAGCACATTTCTCTGAAGCTGTGTTTGCACTAGTGGCTCTCTGGATGTGTATTGACAAACCCTGCTTTCAGAAAGTGATTCCGTCATCAGATCTTGCTCAGCACTGAGCAGCTCCCCTCTGGGGCTGCTCTTCTCCAGGCTAAGCAGCCCCAGGGCTCTCAGCCTTTCCTCCTGCCAGAGATGCTGCAGTGCCCTCAGCATCTTCCTAGCCTCTGCTGGACTCTCTCCACTAGTTCCTTGTCTCTCTTCAACTGGGGAGCCCAGCACTGGACACAATACTCCAGCTGTGACCTCACTAGGGTGAGGAGAACCTCCCTGGACCTTCAGGTCACACTCTTCTGAATGCACCCCAGGAGAATATTTACATTCACATTCTTGGCCCCAAGAGCACATTGCTGGCTCATGGGGAACTTGTTGCCCACCAGCACTCCCAGCTCCTTCTCCACAGAGCTGCTTTCCAGCAGGTCAGCCCCTAACCTCTCCTGCTCCATGAGGTTATTCCTCCCCAGGTGCAGGACTCTACACTTGCCCTTGTTGAACCTCAAGAGGTTCCTCTCCCCCAACTCTCAGCCTGCCCAGGTCTCCCTGGATGGCAGCACAGCCTGACAGGTGTCAGCCACTCTTCCTGGTTGCAGATCATCAACAAACTTGCTGAGGGTCCACTCTGTCCCTTCATCCAGGTCATTGTTGAAGATGTTGAACAAGTCTGGACCCAGTACTGACCCCTGGGGAGCACTGTTAGCTGCAGGCCTCCAGCTAGCCTCTGCACCACTGATCACAACCCCCTGAGCTCTGTCCTTCAGCAAGTTGTCAACCCACCTCACTGCCCACTCATCTAACCCACACTTCCTAAGCTTACACCTGACTTGTGAACCTAATTTGTGAGCATGTTCCTCCTCAGAGGGTAAGAAAAGTATGTGGTTAAAGCCATTTTATTACAAAAGCCAGAGCTCAGGTCATCACAACAACCAGGAATAGCTGGGACAGGAATCTGCCAGCAAATCCCAAAGGCAGGCAGGTTGGAAGATGGCTTTGCTCAGTGCTGGCATTTTCTTGGTTAGAAGCCCAGGGGTTTATTTGCAGCCTCAATTTTCTTTGCTTTCAGTGCCAGCAGTGAGGTTGGTGCCTCCTGAGCTGGGGATGGTTGAAGGAGGGAGGTCTGCAGAAAGCCCAGAGCTTTGGATTGGAGGGGAAGGAGAGGAAGGGCAAGGCTGGCAGGGCTGGAGACAGACCCCAGGTGGGATGGAGCTGCTTCACATCCCTATCTACATGGGGGAGATGCAGGCCCTGGGGAAATGGCTTTCCAGCCTCTGCCCATCTTGTGGGGACAGCAAAAGGTCTGTCCTTCCTTTCTGGAGGACCTGAGCCTGCAGGCAAGTCAGGAGGGAGCTTTGTTTCATCCCAGCCATGCCATGGTGATCTTCCCATCCCCTTCAGTAAACATCTGCTCTCTTCCACTGCTGAGAAGTGCCAGGAGGATCAGATCCTTCTCCTTATGGCTCTGAACTTACTGAGGAGGGGAAAAATTGATGGTGAGGAGCTGCTGACAGCATTGTTAAGTCTGAATTTCTCATCCTGCAAGCTGCCCACATGCTTGGGAGTATTTTGACATGCCCAGAAATAGACCATTAGTTCTGGGCTTTCCATGAAGCTTTTAATTGAAACAGACCATTCTCGGACTTAGTGACAGGCTGAGAGCCAAAATATATGTATTTAAAGGAATAAACTGTTGTAGGCAGGTCAGAGCCTGCTGTGCAGCTGAGTATTCCCAAGGGAAGGAGTAGGTCAGGGTGAAACCAGATCCTCCATGAGTTCCTGTCAGTCCTCTCTGCTTTATGAGCTTGTTACACCAACACTGACTGGTTGGGGTTGGAAGGGACCTCTGGGGATCATCCAGTCCAACCCCCTGCTAAAGCAGGGGCACCCCCAGCAGCTTGCCCAGGATCACCTCCAGCTGGGCTTGGAGGAGACTCCACAGCCTCTCTGGGCAGCCTGGGCCAGGCCTCCAACACCCTCACACCAAACAAGCTTCTCCTGGCTTCCAGTTCGTGCCCAGTGCCCCTTGGGCTGTCCCTCGGCACCACTGAGCAGAGTCTGGCCCCAGGCTCTTGCCTTCTGTCCTTTAGCTCTTGCTGAGCCTTGAGCAGCTCCCCTCTGGGGCTGCTCTTCTGCAGGCTAAGCAGCCCCAGGGCTCTCAGCCTTTCCTCCTGCCAGAGCTGCTCCAGTGCCCTCAGCATCTTCCTGGCCTCTGCTGGACTCTCTCCAGCAGTTCCTTGTCTCTTTTGAACTGAGTGGCCCAGAACTGGACACACTATTCCAGCTGTGGCCTGACTAGGGCAGAGTAGAGCAGGAGAAGAACCTCCCTGGACCTGCTGGCCACACTCTTCTTCATGCACCCCAGGAGACCATTGGCCTTGGCCACAAGGGCACATTGCTGCCTCTATGAGCTGTACATTGGTTATTTCCCATCCTGTCTCTAAGGATTCCACCACCTCACTCTCCCACTTGATGCTGGTGTAGTGCAATATTTAGGCTTGTCTTAAATTCTATCTCAAGTCCAATCAACCTGCATCTGTTTTGGGCACAGTTTGGGGAGTGGAGAGGTTGGTGTCCTGGGCTGGGATGGCTGCAGCCCTAGGGGTACACTCCCCCAGGAGTCAAGAAGAATCCTTTCCTTGTCAAGTCCCTTGGCTCAGGCTGCCCAGGGCAGTGGTGGAGTCACCATCCCTGGAGGGGTTTCAAAGCCATGGAGTTGTGGTGCTGAGGGTCATGGGTTAGTGGTGACCTGGCAGTGTTGGGTTAACAGTTGGACTCCATGATCTGAAAGGTCTCTTCAATCCAAAACGATTCCATGATCCAGCAAGACATGGAGCATTCCCACAGCCCTGCTCTCCTGCATCCTTTCCCCATCCCAGCCTTTCTCCTGCACACCATCGGGGCAGGAGCTTGTCACTAGAGGTCAGTGCCACCTCTTGCTTAGGGCTGCAAAATTCTCTTGCCTCTCTGAACTGCTGCTGGAATGTTGCCACCAAAGCCATGGGAGAGTCTGGAATGGCTATGGGCTTCTTCAGCCTGGAGAAGGAAAGGTTCCAGGGAGACCTTCTTGTGGCTTTGCAAGACTTAAAGGGGTCTAGAAGAAAGATGGAGACAGACTTGTTAGCAGAGCCTGGAGTGACAGGACAAGAGGTGGTGGTTTGAAATTAAAAGAGGAGAGATTTGGTTTAGATAGAAGGGTGGAATTTTGGATGCTGAGGGTGGAGAGACCCTATCCCAGGTTGCCCAGAGAGGTGGGAGATGTCCCATCCCTGGAACCATCCCAGCTCAGGTTGGTTGGGGCTGTGAGCAACCTGCTGTAGCTGCAGATGTCCCTGCTGACTGCAGGGGGGTTGCAGTAGATGACTTTGAATAAGTCCCAACCCAAAGCACTCTGTGACTCCCCCACTCTCTGAAGGAGGGCTCTGGAGCTGGAGGACAGCTGCAAGTGCAGGGGAGCCTCTCTCCAGGATGTCCCCCACTGGGAACCATCCTGCACCCAACTTTCAAAGGCAGAAGAGTGGAAGGCAACCAGTGCCAGCTGAGGGCTTTTGGGCTCATCTCCCACTTCTCTCTGTCTCAGCAGAAGCTGATGCTGAGGCAAGACAAAAATCACAAAGAACACTGATGCTATCAGCTCCTTCCTTAACCATCTAACCCTCAAAGCCATGGCTGTGTAAAGCAGCCCCAGCTCTTATCTCCACAGGTCCAGGGTGGTGCAGGCTGAGCTGAAGAGCTGATTGATTTCCTGACAGATAGGGTAGAGACTATTGAAGGCTTCAGCCCAAATCTCTTCTTTTGATGGTCCTTTGTATCTCAGCCTTCCTCCAAAGGAGGGGGGCATTGGCCTGGATTTTGGGGAGCCCTTCAGGGGATGTTTCAATATCAGTGGTTGATCAGAAGATAAAATGATGACACACACACCCCCAAAAGCCCCAAACCTCAAAGGGTTCTGGGTTTGTCCTGGAGAGCAAACCCATTGAAGTTGTTATCTGAACCAATAGGGATTTCTCCAGGCCAGTATATCCCAGTGCCCCTCCCAGTGCCTTACTGGTCTCAGTTGAAGGCATCACCATCTCTCCCATGGAGGTTTCCATTGATGACCAGGTTGGAGCCTTCTTTCCCAGTGCCTTCCAGTACATCCCAGTTTCTCCCAAAGCATCTTCCAGTGCTCCTCAGCACCTCTCCCAATCTCTCCCAGTCTCCTCCAACACCCCTCCCAGTCACTCCCAGTCCCCCCTAACACCTCTCCCAGTCCCTCCTAGTCCTCCCCCAACACCTCTTTGGGTTCATCCCACTCCCTCCCAGCATCTCCCTGTATATCCCAGTGCCTCTGAGTGCATCTCCCAGTGCTCACAGTCCATCCCAGTGCTCTTCCCAGTTTAGCCTAGTGTCTTACTGGTCTCACATGAAGCCACCATCACCTCTCCCTTTGCAGTTTTATCCCTCCCTCCCAGTGCCTTCCAGTATGTCCCAGTGCCTCCCAATGCTCCCAGTAACCCTCCCAGTGCCCTTCCAGTGCCCTCCAACATCCCCCTCAGTGGATCTCAGTGCCACTCTGAGTGTCTCCCCGTGGCTCCCAGTGCATCCCAGTGCCCCTCCCAGTGCTCCTGGTTCTTCTCCCAGTGCCTTCCAGTCCAAGCCAGTGCCTTACTGGTCTTGGAGAAAGTCATTGCCATCTCTCCCAAGGAAGTTCCTCTCCAATATGAGCTTGGATCCTTCCTTCCCAGTGCCTCCCAGTATATACCAGTCCCCTCCCAGTGCCTCCCAGTACTCCCAGTATACCCAAATTCCCTTCCCAGTATAACCCCATGCCTTACTGGTCTCACATGAAGCCACCACCATCACTCCTTTTCAAGTTTCCATCTAATGAAAGGTGGATCCCTGCCTCCCAGTGCCTCCCAGTATATCCCAGTGCCTCTCAGTAGCCCTCCCAGTCCCTTCCAGTGTGGTCTGACCAGTCATTCACCACCCATGAGGAGTCCTTCAGAGCCACCATCATCAGTTCAGAGGGAGGAAGGCTTGCAGCATCAGGGTGAGGAGGGCACATGAAGGGTGCACCTTGTGTTTTCCAGGTTCAAAGAGCTTTTTGAGGGAAGCTTTTGGAGATGCCTACTGCATAGTTGGGCCAAGGGCTGCTGGTGGACTGAGGAACATCAAAGCCATGGAGACCTGGTTGTAGGATGGAGGTTCCCAGGCCATTTGCTGCCCTCAGGTGTTCAGTGCCAGCTGACTCCAGAGCTGGCATGTTCCCACTGCTAGGTGTCTGCTAGATCTCCTCCAACCTGTGGGAGAGAGAGAAGCTGTCAGCTCCTTCACCCTTGGAGCAAAGGGAGGATGGTGAAACCCTTCTTCACTGTGAGGGTGATGAGGCACTGGCACAGCTTGCCCAGAGAAGTTGTGGCTGCCCCAAACCTGGCAGTGTTCAAGGCCAGGCTGGATGTGGCCCTGGGCAACCTGGTCTAGTGGGTGGCATCCCTGCCCATGGCAGGGGGGTTGGAGCTAGATGACCTTTGAAGGTCCTTTCCAACCCAAAGCATTCTGTGATTCTAGTAAAGACAAGTCCTTGTGGTGGGAGGTGACTTTTTCAGATCAGCTCTTCTCAGCCCATCCTGGACCACCAATGACCACAGTTCTGGACCTGATGGCCACAGTCCCTGCCAGTAAGCCCAGTCTGTGGCCAGGCTCTCATCTGGTTCTACCACAGAGATACAGCTCCAGGCTGGCTGAAGAGAAGGCTGTAGCTGGGAGGAGACAGGAGAGGACATTGCTCTCAGGAGGGAGATGCTGGAAGGCAGGAGCAGGGGCATGGGAAGGACACATCTGCCTGTGTGCAAGCAGCTGCCATGCCAGGGATTCCTGGCAGCTCTCCCAGGATGTGAAGCAGGACATAGACCTGGTGGCCTGGCTGGCTGGTGTCTCCTGGGCTCATCAGGGCCTGGAGCTGTGCAGGGACAAGGGGTCTGGCAGGGTTGAGGGATGGTGGTGGAGATCAGACCCAGTTGCTGCTCCAGCCTGGCCTAGAGATGTTCTCCCTGCTGCCATCCAGCAGGGAACATTCCTCTCCAGCATGGTTTGGCCATGATCTCTGCCATGAAGCACCCTCCCTGGTCATGGGGTACCCTCACTAGCCATGGGGCACCCTCCCTGGCCATGGAGAACCCTCCCTGGCCAGGAGGTCCTACCAGCAGTGATGGAGCCAAGGTTGAGGCTGTTTGCCTGGAGTTGTTGGGTGAAGCTGGTCTCCTGCTGAGGCTTTCTTGAATCACCTTGGGCAGGTGGACAACCAGACCTCAGCCCATCCTTGAGGGATTCCAAGGGTGGTGCAAACTATCCTGGTACCCTGGGGTTGTGATCCTCATGCCCTTGGCATTGTCCAAAGGGATGGGAGGAAGGTCCCATGGCTCAGCTGTGCCTTGGGGGGGGTCCATGATGGCCCAGACCCAAATGAGCTTTCTGAGCCCATCCAATGACCTCACTGCTTGACATTTTGGGGCAAGGCTGGTGGCTTGAGCATGGGGGTGAGGAGTCACCTGAGGGGAAACTGGAGACAGACAGACAGACAGATGTTTGGTCTGGGGGTGGGACGGGAAGTGGTTGGTGCTGAATTGGCATGGCTGGAGGTGGCAGAGGAGCTGTGCTGGGGAAGGGAGGGTGCAGGGGCAGGATGGAACTGGGATGTGAGATAAGGGGTGGGGGCTGGGCAGGATGAGTTTCCTCATTGCCTAGGGTGGATCTTCTGCCTGCTGCTTCCATTGTTAAAAACACAGCCTTGCTCCTGCTGTAGGCCCAGGGCAGATCCCCACAGCACCCAACTCCATGCTCCCTATGGTAGCTAGCAGGGTGACCCTGATGGGGTCTCCACCTCTTCTACCCCATGCTCAGTACAGGCAGGGCTTGGGTCTCAAGGGTACCACTGGCTCCATCCTCCCAGAGCTGGGGATCAAGATGGAGCTGGGGTGAGCAGCCCCAACCAGCTCCTCACAGAACACCTTCTTTGTGTGTTTTCCCTTCCCAGCAGGGAAGCATGTCCTTCTGGGCCTACACCCATGGCTAGATCATCCTGCTCTGTCTCCAAAATGGGGGTGTCCATGCAGGCACCTCACTGCTCCTGCCACCGGCTGCTGGAGGAAACGCTCCTACCCACCAAAGGGATGAAGCCAAAGAGCAGGCTGGAAGAACAGCAACCACCATGGACCATCCCATGACAAATCCCTTCAGAGTATCTTTCCTCCCTCCCTGAAGAGCAGGAGCCCCTGGGAGGTGGGGAAGAGAGCAGAGGGTGCAGGTCCTCGGCGCCACGTTGCTGCCTCCATTGTTCATTGTTCTCTCCTGGCTTGGTGCAGCCAGCGCGGGGAAGCGATAAGGAGGTAGAGGCCACAGCTCCAGTTCCTTCTCCTCTGCCAGGTTCTTTCCCCATTCACTAGAACCTCTCCTTAGGTAAACTCAACATTTCACCTCCCTTAGAGTTTGCTCAGCCCTCTCCAGCACAGCATGGGGCCCAGGGATAACAGCCCAGCTCTATTAATAGCCCCTGGGGTTGCCAAACGCCTGCTGGATGTTGAAAGAGTGGCTGCAACACCATGATTCAGCCCTTGGTGGTAACACATGGCTTGGTTCCTTGGTGGGGGCTGTGCTGAGAAGGTTCCCAGCTTTGCTTCAGCCCTGGAGGGTGATGTTCAGCTCTGCAGCAGGGTGGGGAGGTGGGCAGGGGCCTTTGCTCCATCGATTGGGGATTTCTTGGCTTGCTTGCAACACAAATAGTTCTATCGCTCAACCTGGTGGTGTTGTTCTCTGCTGGCAGCTACCCAAGCTCACAGGCTGCTCTCACTCTGCCCAGGGACCCATCAAGAGTCAAAAGCTGGACCCCTAATGAAGGCAAAGCCATGGACCTGTTGCTGTGGCTTCTTGTACCCAGGGCTGAAGCAGGCTGTCAGGGATGGAAGCTGTGGTGGCCCTGGCCCACCCTTGCTCCATGCACAGTCCTGCCTGGAGGAGAGTGGACAGCAGAGCTTCTTGGTGGAGTATAGGGAGCATCTTCTAAGGCCCCTTTGGACCTGTGTGTCTCAGAGTCTTCTCTCCCATGGCTGGGCTTGTGAGTGACCCCTGTGGAGAAAGTGAGAAGTCTGGAGGGCTGGGTTGCCCTGAAGAGATAGATGCTCTGTGGACCCTAGACCTGCTGTGGGGAGGTGGGTGGGAGAAGTGGTCCATGGGTGGAGTTGAGATCCTGAAGGTGGAGGTACCATGGGACTGGGTGAAAGATGCTGGTGCTGGGAGAGTTCAGCTTTGCACAGCAGAGAGCTGTGAGCAGGGGCCAGACACTAACACCAAGGCAAATATTTGGAAAGTCAGTTACTGCCCAAAAATAACTGTAAGTGCTTTCAGGAGCAAAGCTGGAACTGTGTCCATGGGCAGGAGCCAGAGTCTCCCAGCCTGGGGCAGCTCCCAGAGCAGGGGACAGTGGTAGGGCAGTGACATGGCCAACACTTGGCCATTTCTTACCTTTTCTGTGGCAGTGTGTGGGTTCTGTGGGGCTTCTTTTGGCTAAGCCTTTTGGAGACACCTCATCCCCATGGACCCAGAAGCTGAGGAGGTGACAAATGTCCTCTCCTCCCTTTGTCAGTACATAGAGGCTGAAATGTGGGTGTCTCCTCGTTCCCTTCCAGCAATCATCACCTTCAGGTTCAATTTCAACCTCTCTCTTTTAACTACAGCCAAGAAGAGGATATTGGAGAGCTTAAAGAGATTAGCACCAGCCAGGTCCCCATGGACCTGCCCAAACCAGAGCACAGCAGGGCTGGAGCCAAGGCAATAGCTCAGCTTCATTGCAGAGGAACCAGACCTGCTGCTGGCAGCTGCCTACAGGCATAGCTGGCAGGCTGGGACTCTCCAGCTTCTCACCAGGGAGCAGATTGTATCTTAGGGTCTATTCTCTTTAATACCTTTATCAATGATCTGAATGAGGGGATCAAGTGCATCTCCAGTCAGTTTGCAGACAACACCAGGTAGGGTGGCATGTTGATCTGCTGGAGGGTAGAGAGGCTCTGCAGACAGATCTGGATAGGCTGGATCCATGGGATGAAGTTCAACGAGGCCAAGTGTTGGGTCCTGCACTTGGGTCACAACCTCATGAATGCTCCAGCCTTGGGGCAGAGTGGCTGGAAAGCTGCCCAGGGGAAAAGGACCTGGGGGTGTTGGTTGACAGCAGCTGGAGATGAGGCAGCAGTGTGGCCAGGTGACTAAGAAGGACTAGGGCAGGGATTAGCCTCCTGGACTGGGCACAGGTGAAGCCACTCCACAAATCCTGGATTCAATTTCACTCTAGGAAGGACTTTGAGGTGCTGGAGTGTGTCCAGAGAAGGGCAAGGAAGGTGGTGCAGGGTCTAGAGCACAAGTGTTGTGAGGAGCAGCTGAGGGAACTGGGCTTGGTTAGCCTGGAGAAGAGGAGGCTCAGAGGAGACCTTCTCACTCTTTCCAACTCCCTGACAGGAGGTTGTGCTGAGGTGGGGGTTGTTCTCTTTTCCCAGGTGATAGGGCAAGAGGAATCAGCCTCAAATTGCACCAGGGGAGGTTTAGGCTTGGTATCAGGAACAATTTCTTCCCCAAAAGAGTTGTCAAGGCCTGGCCCAGGCTGCCCAGGGCAGTGGTGGACCTTAAGATCCATCCCAACCTAAACTATTGTCTGATTCTAATCCTACCTCCTCCTGAACCCTCGCTGGGCTTCCACATCTCCCTGCTGTTAAACCACCTTGTGTCTCCCTAAACCCTCACTAGCTCCCTGGGAGGATCACAGCTCCTGAAAGGACACATGGTGCCAACTCCCACCTCCCCAGTGAAGGAAACTGCAGTGTGACCTGCTGGCCACCATCCTCTGCAATGGTCTCCACCCTGCTGGTGCTCATCCTTCCTCCTTGTGTCCCCCTGTGGCATGGTGCCTCCTCCCTCTTCTACCCTTAATGAAGAGCAGGAAAAATATGAGCTTGCAACCTTCTAATGCCCAACCCTCATCCAGTGGACATGGATGCCACCTGAAGACCCCAAAAGGACAAATCCCAGGAGCTCCAGGTCCCCTCTGCCTCTCCTGCAGCCTCATGCTCTTCCCCTCGGGTCAGGAGGAGGCAGCAGAGCTCTGGGTGCAAGCAGGAACCTGCTTCATTTCTTCTTCCTCTCTGCAGAGGACAGGCTGAGCTCCTCACCAGAGTCTTCCTCCAAGTCTTAATTATGTGCTGGTAAAAGCTGAGGCTCCACATCAGAGCTGGCTGTGACATTCATGTGTCCCTAGGTATCAGCTGGCTCTTGGGCAGTGCTACTCTATGTTCCCACTGGTCCTTGTCCCCAAGGGAGAACCAAAACCCAGAATCCATGAAGAAAAAGCCACCAGCCACCCAACTTGTTCATTTATCTTCACCCCATGCTTTGCACTAGGAGCTGAGGACGTTGGTGGCTGCTAACTGGGCCACGATGCCACAGCTTTGGGCAGTTGAATGTTGGAACAGGGCTTAGAGTATGCTCCCAAAAGGCTCAGAGAGTCCAGCACCCATCTGGAGATGGATGATCTCCTGGGTGGCACCCTCACCAGCCCTGAGGACAATCAGGATGGCCATCAACTTCTGAGACCAAGGCTGTTACCTGCAGCAGAGACCAACTGCAACAGTGTAGGGCAAGACAGGGCTGGTATCCAGCCTTGCCTCTCCCCATCCATCCCTCCATCCATCCAGAGGGACACCCAGTCCTTCCTCCCAGTTTGCAACTGGTGGCCATGGGGCTTCCTGCCTCAAAGCCAGACAGGTCCCCCACTCCCCTTGCCTGGTTGTAGGGAGGCTGGGATGCCCCACAGGGATTGTCCCCAGTGCTTGAAATGGTCAAATGGGGATCTCCCTGGGGGCAGAGCAGGTCAGGACCAAGCCAGACTAAGCCATGGAAAGTGAAATTGGAGGACAAGGAGCATGATTCAGGCTGTGTCACCACAGGAGAGTGCTGCAGAGGCTGGAGGAAATCCCCCTTGATTCATGGCTTGGGAAGTCCTGGTGGCTTCTCAGGTGCCACCCCAAAGCAGAGAGGGCTCTGGGTGACAAAGCACAGCCAGATCCTAGCCCCTCTCCTTGGCTTGCCTGCAGCAAGGCAGTGAGATGCTGAGGGTGACACACAGGTCACCAAAATGATGCCTGGGCTGAGTGAAGAGAGAAAGCTGGGATTCTTCACCAGGAGGAACTTCTCTCTTCCATCATCCCAGCCAGGAGCAGAGCACAGTCCATTTTAAGGACTCAGCTCCAGCTGGGATGAGATCTCAGATATTTGACTTTATCTCCTAGTCCCATTCCCAGGGAAGGGCTTCCCAGCACAGCCAACCACCCCCAGCTCCCCATGGCAGAGCTTCAACTATTCTCCTGGCAAGCCATGTCCTGCTGTAGCCATAGTGGAGCCAGGGGGTTGCTCTTCCCAGCCCTTCCCCCATGACCTGGCAATGCTGTGGGGGCTCTAGGAGGACACCCCAACATGTCCCCTGCCCCTATAAAGTGGGTTTCCCACCCATGGCTAAACCCTCAAGCTCTTTGCTGAGGGGTGGTGGTCACCTCAGAAAAGGGGTAGGTGAATTCAGAGGGGCTGGGTTGGCTCCTGGTGACTGCTGACCATCATCAGTTGAGGTTGTTCTGACTTTCCTCATCCTTGGACTCATTCCCTGAATCCCAGCTAGTGTCTGCTGGTGGAGACAAGCTACAGAGACCTGAAGTGCAAGCCAGCAGGGTCAGCCTTACATTCCTCTCCCCAAAGAGCTCCCAGAGTAGATCTGAGGTTTTAAAGGATATGTGTTGAAGTCACTTAATCATAACCCTCCTGTTGTCCATTTCCTTTGGCCCTCCTTGGCTTTCCATGTTCTTTTTTTCTTGAGCAACAGCCCTCCAAAATCCCGAGGTTGATTGAAAACTGAGTTGTTGGCAGCAAGGACCACTCAGCCCTCTCCTCTCCTCCTCTCCTCTCCTTCTCTTCTCCTCCTCTCCTCCTCCTCTCCTCTCCTGTCCTCTCCTNCTCTCCTCTCCTCTCCTCTCCTCTCCTCCCAGTGCCATGGGCAGGTTCATGCCCTCAGGCCTTGCAGCAAGACAGAATCATAGACTCACAGAATGCTTTGGGTTAGAAGGAACCTTAAAGATCATTTAGTTCCCATTCCCCTGCCATGGGCAGGGACCCCTCCCACTAGAGCAGGCTGCTCAAAGCTCCATCCAACCTGGCTTTGAACACTGCCAGGGATGAGCCATGCCCACTTCTCTGGGCAAGCTGGGCCAGTGCCTCCCCACCCTCACAGTCAGGAAAATGTCTTCATCTACCTAGTCTAAATCTCCCTGTTTCAGTTCCAAACCATCAGCCCTTGCCCTGACCCAACAGGACCTGCTAAAAACTCTGTCCCCATCTTTCTTCTAGGCTCCTTTAAGCCCTGCAAGGCTGCAATGAGGTCTCCCTGGAGCCCTCTCCAGCCTCAACAACCCCAACTCTCTCAGCCTGTCCTCACAGCAGAGAGGTTCCATCTCTCCTATCACCTTCATAGCCTCCTCTGAACCCACTCCCCCAGGTCCATGTCCTTCTTATACCAAGCTATTGAGACCTGGTTGCCCCAGCTCTTCACCCAAGCTCTTCCATCTGCTGCTTGATGTTGAGGATAAGGAGATATTTTTCTTGGACTTACCAGCTAGTTCCTCTCTATTTTTCTTGCCCAGATAGACAAAGGTATTTTGTGTTTCATTCCTCCCAGCCTGCACAAATCCAGCTGCAAATCTCAGCTCTTGCTAATTGCTTTTTGCTCTCCAGGCCATTGCCTTCTCGTGGTGACCTCTGCCTGCCCTCTGCTGCTCCAATGCCCTTTGCATCAGGCTCTGTGGGTTGTCTCCAAACCACAGCAGCTGTTGGTCTGTGTTGGGGACACACTTTGCTACCCCATGAACCAGGATGGGACATGCTGCAGAGCTCTGAGCTGACTCTTCAGCCCCCTTCCATCCTGGCTATCCCTCAACATGCTAGTCCCTGTGATGTGGTTCCCTTTGGGAGGCAGTCCTGTTCCTCTTGGATGCTGCAGTCCTCAAGGATCCCTTAAGAGGACAGGGATGGCCCCCTGCAAAGAAAGAGACCTCCTGGGAGGGACAAGAGCACCCTACAAGAGCCTTAGAACTTCTGGAAGGACAAGGATCCCACAGTGACCCCCTCTGAGGACCTTCTCTGAGAACAAGGACCTCTGTTCTAGGACAAGGACCCCACAATGACCCTCTAGAAGAACAGAGACCCCTCTGTGAGGACAGAGACCTACATGTCAGGACAAGGACCCCACAATGACCCCCTCTGAGGGCCTTCTCTGAGAACAAGGACCTCTGTGTCAGAACAAGGACCCCACAATGACCCCTCTGAGGATAGAGACCTCCTATGAGTACAAGGGCAGCACACTAGACCCTTTGCAAGGATGAGGACCCCATAATGACCTCCTACAAGACAGGGAACCTCCCCACCATGAGAACAAGGACCCTGAAGCCAAGGCAAGGAGCCCACTGTGACATCCTAAGAAGACAAGGACTTCTCAGGGGCTCCTTACAAAGTTGGTGATCTTCTATGAGTACAAGGGCACAGCACAAGGGGCTGAGACCTTCTGCAAGCATGAGGACCCCACAAACACCCTCACTGAGGGCTAAGACCCCTCCTATAAGAACAGTAACCCCAAAGCCAGGACAAGGACCCCACAGTGACTCCCTAAAAGGACAAGGACCTCCTAGGAGAACAGGATTTGCCCTGCAAGGATGGGGACCCCAAAAGTGTCCCCTGGGAAGTCTGCTGCTCCAGCAGCTGTATGGCCCCCTGGGGCTGCCCCTTCACTCCCAAAAAGGCACCAGCAAGCCCAAGGAAAGGAGGAAAGGGCAATTAAATGCCATTTGAAGAATGCACTGGGCACTGCTGTGCAGAGACAAGAAGTCCCAAAGCAAACACAGCAGCAAGAAGAAATCCTTCCTGGCTTAGCACATCCTTCTAAAAACATCAAGTGACTTCAGAAAAATGTGAGGAAAACATGAGCTGCTTCCCCTTGAGAGGGACAAAGTAGAGCAAAGCAGCAACCTGCTGGGCTTAGGTCTCCAGATCTGCATCTTTCCCCTGGTAGGGGATAGGGACTGGTGCTCCCAGGACCCTTGGGTGGGCTGGATGGAGAGGAGAGCTCCCCTGAGAGCATCACTGCAATGCCTGGGGGAGAGCTGAGCTCCCTTGAAAAGTGGTCAGGTGCTGATTTTTTGCTCCCAAGGGATGAAACAGTTGGACTTGATGATCTTAGAGGTCTCTTCCAACCTTCATGGTTCTCTGAAACCATACCAGGGCCCTTCAGCTCCCTCTCAGAGAGAGCTTATTGACTCTAAACTTGGGAAGCCTTCGTGATTTCTGCTGTTCCAGCACATTAATCATCATACTAAATAATGAAAAGAATCAAGAGCTTCTTGAGTAGCTATTTGAGAAGCCTTTGGCATCAGAGCTGTCTGAAACTGCTCCATGGGGTGGCTGTAGCTGGTGCTGCAGGATGATCCCATGCCTGGGGAGGAAGAGCTGGCTCCAGCTTGCCCAAGCACAGCTCCACCAAGAAGGAAAATGCTGAGCAAGCTGCTCCAGCAAGGAAGCTGGCAGAGAAGGACCTTGCTGAGGGGGTAACTGGCTGTTTGAACCAGTGGATGTCCTGCCCTGGATCTTTTGGGATTTGGGTTTAAGCCCTGAACCCCTCTCAGCCTTGTCAGGGGCTCAGTGTTTTCCTGTCTCAGGATGTCCCCACTCCCCCCACCCCAGCAGCAGCAAGTCTGCACCTCCCACAGCATCTTGCAGGCAGCACTCAGGTTTCTGGGCTGATTTAGCTGCCAAAACTTGGGGATGCAAAAGGCAATGGATGAAGGGTGATGACCTGCAGAGAAACCTTCTGAACATGGCAATGGCTGGTGGCCAAACACACCAGGGCAGAGCCTGGTCTTGCTGCCTTTCCCCCCTCCCCATTTGCAGAGCTGCAGGAGGTTTGCAGAGGCTTCATGCTGCTTCATATCCACATCATGGACATGGCCCTGCAGAAGATGTGAGGGATGGTGATGACCTTGCTGAGAATAGCCCCAGGGGACCAGGGCATGTAGGGGATAGCAGTGACCCAAGGAACCAGAGGATGCAGGAGCTCTCTCCCAGGATGCAAGAAGCTTCCAAAACTGATGCAGGATGTGATCACTTCTGATGAGCTTCCTCCAGCAGCCTAATGGACCACAGAGCAGAGCCCAAGCTCTGGCCAAGCCCTGCTTTGCTGGCACTAAGTGCTGAGAGCTCATCTTCATGGAGCTACGTGTTGCTGAGACCTCCTCAGAGCCCTCAGAGACTCCTGACAGCTGTAAATGAGCACTTCCCAGCCCTGCCTGGATGAAGAAGGTCTTTAGTGGAGGAAATAGCAGCTGCTCATGACAAATAAATGTTCTCTCATGTACACAGCCCTTTTGGCATGCCAAACTCCACTGCTTTCCATGAGCTGTGTGGCCAAACCTCAAGTAGCACGAATGTCTGAGGATAAACAACAGGCAAAGCAAACAGCCCTGGAATGGCTTCTTGTAAATACAAGTTAACTTCTCTTTTATAAGTCTCTTCAAAGTTCTGTCTGCTTTGACATTTCACATCTGGCCTGGCCAGCATCATCTCCTTCTGTCCTCCACACACAGAGAGGAGAAAACATTATCCCCAGTGTGAGGATAGGGGATATTTGGGGTATTGAGCTCCCAGGAGATGGCTGCTTGAGTGGGTTTTGCCCATTCCAGCTCCACCAGCAGTTGCTCTGCTGTTTATTCAGCATCTTCCAGATGCTTTCTAGGGTTGAGGTTGTAGTGCAGGAAGGAGGACAGTGAGGACCCCTGTGCTGGAGCAGGTTTGGGGAGGGTGATGGCCTCAATGGGCAAAATGAGCTCTGGGGGTTTCTTCCAACATCATTTCAGTGCCTTGAGGCAGAAGGTGAGGAGGCAGCAGGGAGCAGAGTCCTCCTCTGGCTCATCCTTGTGGTGCTGGGCATTGATCCTCTCCCTGCCCAGCATCCTGCACCTGGGGCAGGGCAAGCCCCAGTATCAACACAGCCTGGGGGAGTGAAGGGATGGAGAGCAGCCCCCAGGAGAAGGACTTGGGGGTGCTGGTGGGTGAAAAGCTCCCCATGAGGCAGCAATGTGTGCTCACAGCCCTGAAACCAACCACATCCTGGGCTGCAGCCTCAGCAGCATGGCCAGCAGGGCAGGGAGGGGATTGTGCCTCTACTCTGCTCTGCTCTAGGGAGACCTCAGCTGCAGTGCTGGGGCCAGCTCTGGAGTCCTCAGCACAGCACAGACATGGACCTGGGGGAGCAGGGCCAGAGGAGGCCACAGAAATGATCTGAGGGTTGGAAGCTCTCTGCTGTGAGGCCAGGCTGAGAGAATTGGGGTTGTTGAATCTGCAGAAGAGAAGGCTCCAGGGAGACCTTACAGCAGCCTTGCAGAACTTAAAGGACCTAGGAGAAAGCTGGGGCAGAGTTTTTAGGAGGTCCTGTTGGGACAGGACAGGGGCTGATGGTTTGGAACTAAAGGAGGGAGATTTAGACTAGAGAGAAGGAAGAATTTTTTTCTGCTGAGGGTGGTGGGAGCCTGTCCCAGATTGCCCAGAGAGGTGGGAGATGTCCCATCCCTGGAACCATTGCAGCTCAGGTTGTTTGGGGCTGTGAGCAACCTGCTCTAGTTGCAGATGTCCTGCTGCCTGCAGGTCTAGATGACATTGAAAGTTTCCTTCCCACCCAAACCATTCTGTGATTCTAGGACTGTTATGTTCCTGAAGCTATGGGAAGACACCAGTGAGGGACAGAGACCCAAGAGTGTTTTGATAAACAGCAAATCCCCCAAGCAGCCAAAATGGCAGCAATTCAGGCAGTTTTGGGGAAAAAGCCATTTTCACTTCTCCCTATTATTATTTCCCCTTTTCATTCCCCTGTATCAACTGTCTGGAGTTTCCCCAACTGAGGTGTGGTGCTGGGGGAATGGCCATGGGAGGGATGCAGCTCCCACAGGGGGAAGAGCTGCTCCCAGAGTATGGAAGGGAAACTGAGGCAGGAAAACACAGTGGGTCAGACTTGGAGGGCTGGAGGACTGGTGTCTCTACCATGCCAAGACCTCACTCACCAGCTGCCTGCTCAGAGATACAAGGGCTTTTAGGTGTTCTATGTTTTTTTTAGAGGGTTTCTTTTTCAGCCACAGACTGGCACTTTCAGCAGCTGGGAGCAGCTCAGCAGAGCAGGAGGTGACTGAGAGCAGCCACAGCTCCAGGACCCCAAAACCTGACACAGATTTATTAGCTGATGTTGAAGAAACCTAGAATGGTCAGAGCTGGAAGGGACCTTACAGATCATCTAGTTCCAACCCCCCTGCCTGTCAGGGACACCTCCCACTAGAGCAGCTTGCCCACAACCCCAGCCAGCCTGGCCTCCAAAGCTTCCAGGGATGGAGCTTCCACAACCTCTCTGGGCAACCTGTTCTGGTGTCTCCCCACCCTCACAGGGAAGAACTTCCTCCTGATATCCAATCTAAATCTCCCCTCCTCTAGCTTGCATCCATTCCCCCTAGTCCTATCACTACCTGACCTCCTCAAAAGTCTCTCCCCAGCTTTCTTGTAGCCCCCTTCAGATCCTGGAAGGCCACCAGAAGGTCTCCCTGGAGCCTTCTCTTCTCCAGCCTGAACAACCCCAACTCTCTCAGCCTGTGCTCGTAGCAGAGGTGCTCCAGGCCTCTGCTCATTCTCCTGGCCCTTCTCTGGACATGTTCCAGCCACTTTCTCAGCAACCCTGAGACCTTTGCTCTGCTCCTTACATGAGCTCAGCTCAGCAGGGTCCTGGTTTCCCCCCCCATAAGTGTGGTTTGCAGGCAAGGGTGAGCAGGTGGGGCAGGGTGGTTAGGGATCCATCACACTCAGTGGTGCCTCAGCACTTTTATGGCCTGTTTAAAAGCCAGATGCTTGACATGACTTTGACACTGTTTAGTCTTTTGGGGGTTTGTTTTTGGGTTTGATTTTTGTGTTCCTTTTTTGAGGATTTAGCTGGCTCTGGGAGCTGCAGCAGCACTGGCAGCCCTGCAGCACTTCCCTGGGGATTTGATGGGTGCAGATGTTTCCAGATTTCAGGGAAATCTGGTTCAAAACCAGAAACTCAGCATGGGAAACCCTCAGGATTTCCAGGAGCTTCCCCAAAGACTTTGTCCACCTTGGGCTTTTGTAGTAGGGACCTGTTGTTAGGCACTGGCCCAGGCTGCCTAGGGCAGTGGTGGAGTCACCATCCCTGGAGGGGGTTAGAAAACATCTAGATGCAGTATTTAAGGACCTGGTTGAGTGACATGGTGGTGCTAGGTTGATGGTTGGACTTGATGATCTTAGAGGTCTCTTCCAACCTTCAGGAGTCTGTAATTCCAAACCTCTGGTGCTGTTTTTGTCCCAGGAGCATCAGGGAAGCATGGTCCAGCCTTCAGTGTTGGCTTCTCCTGCTCAGAGAAGGGTGATGTGCCTCCCTTCAGCTGTACAAAGAGCAGCAAGTGAGGCTGTAGGTCACTGTGTGCCTCATCTGGATGCTCTTAAGGGAGAGGACTTTCTCTGGGGTCAAGTGCCATGCATTGACATCACCACAGCAAAGAGACAGGCAGTGGCCTCAGATACTTCTCTCCCTCACCCAGCCATGGGAGCTCTATTTTTAGCTCTGCATCCCACTCAGGCTTGTAAATCTTTCCCTCCTTTCATTTTCAATCAGCCTCAGATCAGCTCTTAGCTCTGCCTGGGGTTTCCCCATCACATGGGTTGTCCCCTGGGTTGGTTTTCAGGCAGCAGCATGTCCTACAGCCTTGAGGAGAATTTGGTTCCCCTGGTCCTCCCCCTGTATGCCTTTTAGATGGCTCAGTCCTCCTCATCCTAGGACCCACAGCCTTCCTCTGGGTCACCATCCTGGTACAACCAGCACAGGCTGGGTGGATAAATAAACCTACAAGAGCTGTGGGCATCTGGCAAACTGCCCTTCCATCCTCTGACTCCTTTATTTATGCCCCTTGAGAGCTGGGCCCATGTGAACCTCATGAAGGTCAACAAGGTCAAGAGCAAGCACCTGCAGCTGGGGCAGGGCAAGTCCCAGTATCAACACAGCCTGGGGGAGGAAGGGATGGAGAGCAGCTCTGAGGAGGTGGACTTGGAAGTACTGGTGGGTGAGAAGCTGGAGATGAGGCAGCAATGTGTGCTCACACCCCAGAAGCCAACCCTGTCCTGGGCTGCAGCCCCAGCAGCATGGCCAGCAGGGCAGGGAGGGGATTGTGCCTCTGCTCTGCTCTGGGGAGACCTCAGCTGCAGTGCTGGGGCCAGCTCTGGAGTCCCCAGCACAGCACAGACATGGAGCTGGGGGAGCAGGGCCAGAGGAGGCCAGAGAAATGATCTGAGGGCTGGAACCTCTCTGCTGTGAGGCCAGGCTGAGAGAATTGGGGTTGTTGAATCTGCAGAAGAGAAGGCTCCAGGGAGACCTTACAGCAGCCTTGCAGAACTTAAAGGACCTAGGAGAAAGCTGGGGCAGAGTTTTTAGGAGGTCCTGTTGGGACAGGACAGGGGCTGATGGTTTGGAACTAAAGGAGGGAGATTTAGACTAGAGAGAAGGAAGAAATTTTGACACTAGATGATCTTGAAAGGTCCCTTTCCAACAGAAAGCATTCTGTGATTCTATGCTTCTCTGATTTTTCAGCTCTCTTGGCTGTGCTCTGGCTGTGACTCTGCTGGGAACCCCAGAAGCTCCACGGCCCCATCCATGGAGCTCAGACAACACGAGCAACATTGGAGGACAACCTGCAAGGCTGGGTGATGTGAGATGTGTTGTGCTGCATGCAGGGATGTATCCAAGCCTGGCATCCTTGCCAAACACCTCTGGGATGGCTGCTCCAGTCCTTGGGGAGACTGGAAGGAAAGCAGAGCCCTGGGAAGAAAGGGGTGAGGCAGGCTGCTGGATTTCCGGGCAGAGGATAGGCAGGGAGCCAACCTCCCCTGGCTCCAGCAGGGTGTGTGGAGCAAGAGCTCATTAAACCAGATTAAATCAATTAAGCAAGGAAGTGACTTCAGGGAAGATGGCAGAGCTGAGCTCCCAAACCAGCTCTGCAGTCATGCCAGTGCTTACCTTGGCATCAGAGCCCAGAGCTGATGGCAATTCCCCATGGCTGGAGGGCAGGGAAAAGAGAAATATTTGGCTTTACCATAGCTACCTTCTGCTTTCACAGCTGCTTTCAGATAGCTCCATCCTCCTGGATTAATGTGGAATTTTTCTAGCTCACAGAATTACCAAGGTTGGAAGAGACCTCTAAGATCATCAAGGCCAACCAGCAACCTAGCACTGTCAGCCACTAAACCCTGTCCCTAAGACTAAACCCTGTCCCTAAAATTAACCCATGTCCCTAAGTACCTCATCTAGGCACTTTTTAAACACCTCTGTAGACACCTGAGTCCCTCAGGTCAACTCATGTCTCACATCCTCCTGGATTTTTAGGTCTCTTTTGGCTCATTGGGAACTGATGCTGAACACTGTCCTCCTCCAGCATCCTTCTGAGGGGATTGCTCACAGGCTAAATCAGGCTGGATTTTACCTTACAGCAGTAAATTGGAGTGTCACCTTTTCCAGAAAGGCCTCCAACATCATGGGCCTGGCACTCAAGATCCACAAGGAGTAACCTGTGGCCTTTCCCCATCCTTATGAGGGGTTAGGAGACCTTGGAAGCAGCAGAGCTGTGGCAGAACCTCTCTCAGCAACCACATTTTCAAGCTTTTTTGGCAGCAGTTTTACTTTTTCTTGTTCATTCTGGCTTTTTAGTTCACTGTTGTAGGGAAGTGAAGATCTCACCTGAGTTTTCCCCAAAACTGCCTGAATTGCTGCCATTTTGGCTGCTTGGGGGATTTGCTGTTTATCAAAACACTCTTGGGTCTCTGTCCCTCACTGGTGTCTTCCCATAGCTACAGGAACATAACAATCCTAGAATCACAGAATGGTTTGGGTTGGAAGGAACCTTTCAGTGTCATCTAGTCCAACTCCCTGCAGTCAGCAGGGACATCTGCAACTAGAGCAGGTTGCTCACAGCTCCAAACAACCTGAGCTGCAATGGTTCCAGGGATGGGACATCTCCCACCTCTCTGGGCAATCTGGGACAGGCTCCCACCACCCTCAGCAGAAAAAAATTCTTCCTTCTCTCTAGTCTAAATCTCCCTCCTTTAGTTCCAAACCATCAGCCCCTGTCCTGTCCCAACAGGACCTGCTAACAAGTCTGTCCCCAGCTTTCTTCTAGGTCCTTTAAGTTCTGCAAGGCTGCAGTAAGGTCTCCCTGNCCTCCTCAGAGCTGCTCTCCATCCCTTCACCCCCCAGGCTTGCCCTAACCCAGGTGCAGGACCTTGCTCTTGACCTTGTTGATCCTCAGGAGGTTCACACAGACACACTTCTCAAGCTTGTCCAGGTCCCTCTAGATGACATCTCCCCCCTCAGGGGTGTCAACTTTTCCACTCAGCTTGGTCTCATCTGCCCTGCAGATGAAATGGTCCAAACAAGCCAGAGGAAGAGTCAGGAAGAGGTAATTTCCCCTCCTTTCTTCTCTACTTGCCAAAAATGCCCATTTTCCCCAAAACACTGCATTGCATCACCACCATTTCCCACCCAAATCATTCCTCATGGCCTGGACTCTTCCTATTTTTCTTCTTAAGGTCGACAGCCCAGAAGGAGAGGCAGCCACTGACCTCCCTGCTGTCATGGAGGACAACTCAAAGCCACCCTTGTGCTGGAGAAGATCCTGGTCCCCTAGGTTCTACAGCTCCCTGCTCTCTCTAGCAGCTGAGGAAAGTCCTTCTCTGTTTTGAAGAGGTCTAGTGGACAGTTGATGCTGTCCCTTGTCCCCAGGGGGTAGCTTCTCCCTCCAGCAGCTTGATTTCCAGATGGAAATGCAGACATCAAGACCTGCCTGGAGCTTTCTTGTGCCAGTGAATTTCCAGTATGGAAACAAAGAAATAATTAGGGCTTGACACAGCCAAGGAGAAGACACTTGGGCATCTTGCATTTAAGCTGAGCAGACTTCAGTTGAGCTGTAGAGAGTCAAATTAATTTGGCTTCTCTAATGGCTCCTGCACGATGCTAATCAAAGCAGTGTCTTGTGCAGGCTCATGGCTGAGGGGACAGAGAGATTCATCACCCTCCCTGCCCTCCCAGAGCTCTAATTAAGGCTCTTCTCTTCTCTCATCTGAAGGAAAGAGCAGGAGAGCTGGTGGGTTTGGGAGTTTGGGGTTTTTTTCCCCCATTTTCTGGGTTCCAGGGGTAGCAGTGGCCAGGGGCAACCCATGGTCAGCAGCTGTGAGGTTAGGCTCAGCCAGCACACCCTACTTGAGGAGCTGAGATCATATCCATCCCTGAGGATGAAGAGTGAAGAGTGGTCCCCAAGCAGAGCAGTGTCCCATGGCACCTCTGGGTGAGGGACCTGGTTTTGCAGGACACATCCTGGCAAAGGGACACAGGTCTTAAGTGGGGGGGTCCTCTCCTTGCATGCATCAAGCCAATCTGTGGCTCACAGAGTCACAGGCTGGCAGGGGTTGGCAGGGACCTCTGGGGATCATCTAGTCCAACCCCCTGCTAAAGCAGGGGCACCCACAGCAGCTTGCCCAGGATCACCTCCAGCTGGCCTTGCAATCTCTCCACACAAGGAGACTCCACAGCCTCTCTGGGCAGCCTGGGCCAGGGCTCCAACACCCTCACAACAAACAAGCTTCTCCTTCTGCTCAGCTGCAACCTCCTGGCTTCCAGTTAGTTCCCAGTGCCCCTTGGGCTGTCCCTGAGCACCACTGAGCAGAGTCTAGCCCCAGCCTCTTGCCTTCTGTCCTTCAGCTCTTGCTCAGCACTGAGCATCTCCCCTGTGGGGCTGCCCTTCTCCAGGCTAAGCAGCCCCAGGGCTCTCAGCCTTTCCTCCTGCCACAGATGCTGCAGTGCCCTCAGCATCTTCCTAGCCTCTGCTGGACTCTCTCCAGTAGTTCCTTGTCTCTCTTGAACTGAGTGGCTCAGAACTGGACACACTGCTCCAGCTGTGACCTCTCTAGGGCAGAGCAGAGTGGGAGGAGAACCTCCCTTGACCTGCTGCTCACACTCTTCTTCATGCACCTCTGGCTCACAACCAATTTCTCTATTATTTTTTTTTCTGGCATTCAGTTTCAGCCAAATCATTCCCCTGACCCCATGCCAGGACCCTTGACCCTTCTTGGGGACAACTCACCTAAGGGTGACTCTGCTGGAGCCCTACCCTGTGAGAAGCAGATCCCAGCAGGGTGGACACTGGTTCTCCCAGCCCCATGTTTCCTGATGAAGAGCCACAAAGCTCCCAAAAAACCCAACACCCAGCAATTAGTGGTCAGGCAGCCAAGCTGGCAGCTAGCAGGAATAGATCCTCAGAGTGAGAGCCCCAGGGATGATCTTACTTTCAGGATGTCCCCTTTGGTGCCATGGATAACCCTGAGTCCCCTTCCCACTGCTGTCACACACCTCAGCAGCCTGCTCTCTGCAGGAGGTGACCTCCCTCCAGCTATTTCTACCAGGAGGGCTATTTTTCTCCCCCTCTCCCCCCTTTTCCCAACCCCCCCATCTTTTACATGGTCCTTTCCCTCTGGCTTGGAAGAGGATGAAGCAACTAGTCCCAGAATTCCAGCATGAGCAACCAGGTCATGACCATCAGGACAAATAAAGCTCAGGGAGCCATGGCTCTTCCCAAAGCTTTTGGTTCCTCTCCAAGCCAAGCACCCCCTGAGACATAATGGGGTGCACATATCCTGAACCCCTAAAATGCCTTTGCTGCTCCTGCATTCCTGGTTAGAGAAATAATTGAGGAGGGAAGAGACTGTGACCTCCAAGGTGTGGAACCCAGCCCTTAGGCTTCATGACTCCATTGCACCTGTGAGGTGACAGGGTGAGGAGCACCCCAGCTGCATCCCAGCCCACAAGCACCATCTTACAAGCCTCCTTCCCTCCTCCCCTCCCAAATTCCAACCCCTTTTCAACCCCTCCCAGCTCCAGGGTGCTGCCAGAACCCCACCAGCAGGCTGTTGAGCAACAGCAGCCCATGCCTGACATCTGCCCACACACATTTTCAGAGGCCAGTAAACTTCCTGTGGATATTGGCTGCCTGACAAAAGTGACATAAATTCTGTCTTTTTTTCCCCCCCCTCTGTTTTCTCTTTTGTTTTTGTTTTTGTTTTGAGTGAGTATGTTATTTCTTTTGGAGTTTATTGTGAGAGAAGGTAGGAGCTTTGCCTGCCTCTCACTGGCTTTAAGATGGACAGGTTTTAGGTGAAGAGCTCAGAGCTGGGAGGATTTCTGGAGCTCAGGGATCAGGTGGCAGAGGTAAGGCAAAAAAAATATCACCACCCAGCTAAAAAATAGCATTTCTTTCTACTTTTTAGTTATCTAGAAACACATATTGCCCCTCCCAGCCTCTCCTCTTATTCTTAAGGCTTCATCCCACTGATACCCCAGGAGGTGTCAGATCTACCCTGAGGTGCATCTGAAGCACAAACCCACACAGGATTCAGCAGGCTAACTTTGAAAGACATTTATTATTTAAATAACAGACCATCTTCTTTTTGTTTACATCACCTCAAGTAACAAAGGGCAGAAAACCTCCACATTCTAGCACCTTAGGGCTTTCTGAGCAGAGCTGCAGCTCTCAAACAGCCCAGGAGACACACTCCACTTGGAACAGCACAAGGACATTGTGTGTGTTGGATGCTGGAGGAACAGGAACCATGAGCCCATCAGCAACCCCAAACAGCAGCAATGGCCTTGAGATAAACTTAGCTCATCCACGGGGTTGGATGCTCCTTGCTCTAGTGAGGACCAGCCTGGAGCTCCAAAGAGCAACCAGCATCCTATAACATGATATAGCAGCACTGAAGGATGCTGCCCAACAGGGTTGGGATTGATGACCTGGATGACTAGACAGTTGGGTTTCATGGGTTTGGCTTGGTTTAGTTTGGTTTGTTTGGGTTTGTTTTTTTCCCCAGATAAAAGCTCTAGAGAAGTCATGTCCCTGAGCAGGTTTGTCCCAGGCTGGCAGGAGGAACAGCAAAGGACAAGCCCTCCTCCATGCCAACCCAAAACCCATCAGCAGCATCACCCTGGATGTGGATGAAAGCACATGGCTGTGACCAAACCCTCCTGTTCAGGCTCTTTATTCCCCTTGTTGGCCTCTGCACAAGCTCCAGAGCAAAGAAAATTACAAGCTGGGGGCTCAGGAGGCGGCACACAGCTCTGCTGCCATCACAGTGTGAGGGAGGTGCCACAATTTGGGGGCTTTTTTCAGCCCCAGTACCCCTTAGACATGCTGAGCTGGCACCCACTGGAACCTACCTCCTCTGGAGTAGGAGACAGACAGACAGACAGACAGGTTTACACAGACCTGATAAAGTGCATTTCCTTAGGCAACCAGCCTACCAAATAAAGGGGAATGTTTGGGAATACACTGCTCCCTTCATTTCCCAGCCTATCCCTAGGGATCTAGGGGCAGAGACAGGTGCTTGCAGCAATGGTGGCTACTCAGCCCCATCTCTAGGACCCTTACCCATGCCTGCACACTGCCTTCAACCCAAAATGACCACGAGGACATTGCTGGGAAGCTCAGCTCCCCAACACCTTCCCCCCAACCCCAACAGTAGTGTTACAGCAAAGTGTCCACCCCCCCCCAATTCTTCACCCCCCAACTCTCCTGTAGTGTGGCTGAACACAGCTGGATGAGAGCAACTCCATCTGAGACCAACCTGATATCCAGGTACTCATCAACCCTTCCAAACTTCTTCCACTAGTTTTTGCCCTGCACTGGCTTTCCAGGGTGACCTGATGCTGGGCCACCCATACCTGACCCCCATGCTGCAGCAGATACCATCTCTTGATGAGCCATAAGGCAAGAGCTTTCTTAACATCTCCCAGGCTTGTGCTTCACCTGGCAGATGTCTCCTGGAATGGTTGATGGATCTACTGCCCACAGGGGTCCAGCTGTACTGCCAGTTTTGTCTTTGCTGGGGTTGGAGTCTGTCTGTCCTGTCTCATGGGGGTCACCTGGCAGCACAGCACTGAGCGCATCAACCTCAGGACCGGGGGCCTCAGGATGGCAAAGACCCAAGGGTCAACGATGGAGTTAATAGAGAGGAACCTCAGGGCTAGGAGATCCCAGTCGTGGTTGTCCTCTCTCTTGCTGAACTTGTTCATGTAGGCACGGATCTGCAGAACAGAAGGGGAAGAATTAATGTCAGGTTTGGGCTTCCAGGAAGCAGCTCCCTGGCAGCTACTTGGGGAGATGTAGAATGGAATCATAGAATCATTAAGGTTGGAAAAGGTCTTGAAGATCATTAAGTCCAACTGTTAACTCAGCACTGCCAAGTCATCAGGAAACCATGTCCCTCAGCACCACATCTCCACATCCTTTAAACCCCTCCAAGGATGGTGACTTCACCACTGCCCTGGACAGCTTGTTCCAAGCCTTGACAACCCTTTTGGAGAAGAAGTTTCTCCTAATAATCAACCTAAACCTCCCCTGGTACAACCTGAGGCTGTTTCCTCTTGTCCTAGCGCTCGATGCTTAGGAGAAGAGACCAACCCCAAACTTTATCCAACCTCCTTTCAGGGAGTTGTAGGGAACAAGAATATCTCCCTACAGACCATTTCAAAGCAGAGAAGAGAAATTCCAGGCTCCTAAAGCTGGGCAGTCCCAGTACACTTGCTACCTCCAGCAGCTGAAGTGAACTTCTTGCTAAGGGATGACCAGGTCTGTGCTCTGCTCTTGGCAGGCAGCGAGACTTCGTTTAGCCCTAACCCAATTAAGGCAGCAGCTGCTTGAGGTAGATCTCACCTGGGAAACCAGATGGGAAGAAGAAATGTGGGAGATGCAGAGAGGATGTCGGGGGCTGCATCCCTCCTGTCCTTCCTGCAAGATGCCGACTCATAGTAGCTTACAGGGCTTCCTGGAAGGGTGACTCAGCACTTCTTACTCATACGAGTCAAGTCACCACCCCCTCGTTTTGGGGGACAGGGGATGCTTGGCTGGGGATGGGACCTGGGGGTGCAGAAGGCAGGAGCTTGCCTCCTCCAGCTGGGATCTGTTGGGTACCAGCCAGTGATGATACTTCCCAGGGCATGAGGTGGCCACAGTGTAGCTGGTTCTCGGGGTTGCCGCTGAGGTTTGCCCCGAGCTTGGGGGCATATTTTGGGAAGGATTTTGTGGTGCTGTGGCCTGATGTTCACTGGGTTCATGTACCCAGGCTGCTTGCTCCACAGGGGGTGGCTGTTGTGGGCAGCCCCAGCTAGAAGAGAAAGTGTCACACCAAGGAGGTACCAGCAGCCTTTGGCAGCTCGGTTTGAGATGCTGCCAAAAAGCAGCCTGAGCACAACCCCACATGGGAACGGGGCGATGGGAAAAGCAAATGACTATGTCTCCTGCCACAGGTCCCATGGGATCTCCACCAGCAGCACTTTCCCACCCTGTCCACCCCTAGCTGACCCACCCCTGTGTCCCCACCAAGAGGTCCAGCTTCAGAATGACCACGATGCCCAAACCCATGCTTTGTTGGGACATGGGGAAAGTTGTCCATGATGCATGGGCTCATTGATGGGAGCTGAAGTGTCTCTCAAGAGCTTGAGTTTGGCTCCCAGGATGCTCACAAGTATCTGGACCTTACTGCTTTGTCTTTTCTCTGTGTTAAAACCCCTGGCTCAGCTACAGCCTGTGGTTATTTTCTTTTCCCTTGGGAAAGGAATGGGAGCATGAAGGGAAGGTAGCATCTGTTTAAATCTGGAAGCACAAAATTAGCCCTGGCTGCGCTCCCAACCTTGGTGGGATTTGCTTCTAATGGGAACAAAATGACCTCCTGCAGTGGTGGCCTTGCACACATGGGCAGGGGACAATGAGGTGCTCTGGAGGCTGTGGTGCTGCTGGTGTGGTATGGTTGGGATGGATGAAAAGCAGCCCTTTGGTGGGGAGAGCCCAGGGCAGAGTCAGGGACTTGCTTTCTGCCCTTTCCTCTTTTGGCTGTGGTATTTTGACCCTGTATTTCTTCTGGAAGCCCTGTGCCTGGATGGGGCACGGGATGTGGGTACAATCCCTGGGATGAGGTGTCCTGGGAATGGATCCTCATTCCCAGCAGTCACCCATCTCTGTGTCTGTGCCCTAGTGCTGCAGAGGAGCGGAGACCTCTGTGTAATGGTGAGGTGGATGCTGCCTGTCCACGTCTCCAGATCCATCTTCCCCCCTTGCCACAAAAATCTGGGATAACTGCTGGCCCAGCAGAGATGCCAATTAACTCCTTCACCTGCATCTTTGGGTGTCTAGCTGTTCTGTCACCCCTCACACCTCCACCATGAACGCCTGGCTTCTAGAAACTACAGCGATGCTCTGTGGTCCAGGGGACCCCTACCCCAGACCTTGCCTTGCCTCAGAGCCTCTGCTGGATGAGAGAGAACCTCACTTCTTGCCACCCCATCCTCCTGCCACCCTGTTGTCCTTGCCACCCCATTCTCCTGCCACCCTGTCTTCCTCATGGCCATAGGGATATGGACAGTGGTTCCCCCAGTTCCCCAAAGGATGTGCGGCTTGAGTTTGTGGCAAAGCTGGGGTCTCCCAACCTTCAGGAGGAGCTAAGCTTTGACCTCAGCCCTTGAGGTTTGGGCAGTAGAGTGAGGGGAAGCCATATAAAGGAAGAGAGCAAAATGGGGATGCTGGGGAGACCCTACCCCAGATGAGAGGGCCACCACCCTGAGGGAGAGGGACCCTAGCCCAGGAGAGAGGCGGTTACACTCACTGTGAAGGGCAGGGAGCAGATGACGAAGATGATGGTCATGATGGAAAGGAGAAGGAGATGGTCGATCTCCTCAGCCATGGAGAACATGCGTCGGCCACAGCTGCCTGCTGCCCGGGGCTGCTCGATCATGGCCAACCTTCGGGTCTTCTGCCCACGCCGGTGCATGCGGACCAGGTTGGCAATGACGCTGAGGTTGCAGAGCAACACGGAGAGGATGAGGAAGAGGAGTAGGGTGGCGTAGAGAAGCGAGAAAGTAACATCCAAGCTGGACACTTCCCTAGCACCATTTTGCTGGAGGTAGTCCAGATGCATCTGGATGAAGCACCAGGTACCTGGGCAATACTGCACGTACCGCCCAAAGCCCACCAGCGGCAAGGAGCAGAAGGCTGCTGAGAAGGTGTAGATGGCTGGTAGGGCAACCAAGCCTGTACGTGGGCTGAGAAAGCGCTCGTAGAAGTAAGGCCACCCCAGGGCCAGGCATCTCTCCAGAGCCATGGCGAAGAGGATGAGCATGGTGGCGAGGCCGAAGAAGCTCATGGCGAAACCGAAGTAGAGGCAGATGTGTCCTCCATGGGCCAAGGCGGTCAAGGTACGGTTGTGGTGATAGGAAGCCAGAACAAAAGGGCTGACGGAGCAGGTACCCAGCAGGTCGGTGACCACCAAGGCCAGCACCAGGACGTGGAAGAGGGAAGGTGAGTGAACTCGGGGACCACGACGGCAGCGCAGCAGTAGCACCAGGGCCAGGAGGTTGCCCAGGAGTCCTGCGGAGAACATGAGGGCACTGACCAAGGGCCGAGCCCCAGGCGGTAAGTCTCCGCTCCGTTCGCACAGCCCCGAGCCGGTCCCGTTCATCCTGCCGCCGCCGCACCACTGCGCTGCTGATACCGATACCGCCCCCATCTCCGCCGGCACCGCCCTTCGCTGGGCACATACACACCCCCCACCGGCCCCGCCCGCCGACCCCGAGCCCGCCCCGGTAACCGGCAGGCAAGCCCCGGAGCTGCTCCGGGAGTACCAGAGTTGCGATTGTCCTGGGAAAAGGCCATGAGACCTTCAACGGGCAGCCCGGGTGCAGGGCTAGGAGTCCCGGGACTGCTCCGGGAGAACTAGAGCTGCGATAGTCCTGGGAAAGAGCCAGGAGGCACTCACAAGTCCAGCCCCGGTGCCGGTGCAGGAGTCCCGGGGCTGCTCCGGGAGCCTCTTAACGGGCAGCCCCGGTGCCGGTCCTGGACTCCCTGTACCGGTCCAGGAGCCCCTCAACAGGCAGCCTCGATGCCGCTCTGGGAGTCCCATAACCGGTTCAGGAGCTTCTCGACAGAGAGCCAGCATGGGATTGCCGGTACCGGTCGAGGAGCCCCGGTGCAGCTCTGGAAGCACCTCAAAAGGCAGCCCCGGTGCAGGGCTGGGAGTCCCAGTACCAGTCCAGGAGCCCCTCAACTGACAGCCCGAGTCCATTCTGGGAGTCTCGGTAGCGGTCCTGGAGCTGCTCGACGGGCAGCTCCGGTGCCAGTCCAGGAGTCCCAGTGTTGCTCTGGGAGCCCCTTACACGGCCAGTCCCAGCACCGATCCGGGTGCTGCTCCGGGTACCTGAGACATGGCAAGTCCCGGTGCCATGCTGGGAGCCACTCGACAGCCAGCCCTGGTCTGGTCTGGGAGTCCCGGTGCTGATCTGGGAGCTCAGTGCACAGCCAGTTCTCATCTGGTCCAAGAGTCCTGGTATGGGACCAGGAGCCCTGGTGCTGCTTCCTGAGACCTGAGGCATGGCTAGTCCCCGTACTGGGCTGGGAGCCACATGGCACAGCCAGCCCCGGTGCCAGCCTTGGAGTCCTGGTGCTGCTCCAGAAGCCCCACACACGGTCAGCCCCTGGGCAGTCCATGACTCCCAGTACCAGTCCAAGGTCCCAGTGAAGCTCCAGAAGCCCTGAGGCACGACCAGCCCTGATGCCAGTCCAGGAGCCCCTCAGAGGGCATCTCTGATGCCAGTCTGGGAGTCCCAGTACCAGTCCAGGAGCTCTGGTTCAGGAATCTCACTGCTGCTCCGGGAATGCTGGACTAGCCCTGTATCAGGCTGGTAGCCCTGATGCCACTGTGGGAGCCCCAGTTCCATGCTAGCTCCAATGCTGATCTAGGAGCCCAGCAGTATGTCCAGCCCCAGTGCTGGTCCAGGAGCCCTGGGAAGGCATCAAGCCCCAGTGCTGGTCTAGAGACCTCAAGGTGTGATGAGTTCTGGTGCCATCTGCACCAGCAAGGTATGGGCTGGGCTACCAGGAAGCCACAGCTGAGCCTGGGCCCTGAGGGTGGGTTCTCCATTGTCCCAGAAGTACCCAGAGCCCACAGAAATTACCCTGCCCCATGGCCAGCCCCTCACCATGTTCCCATTGTCCCCCCATCCCATATGTCCTCAGAGGTCCCCATGGGGGTGCAGCTGTCAGCTGGCTATCACTGGGGTGTGTGAGGGGGAATATCAGGGGTAATCCCTCTTCCCAAAACAAGCCTGGCTGAATGCAGTTTATCTGCCCCCAAAACCAGCTCCAGCAAAGCTCCTTCTGCTGAGCCTCAGCAGATGGCACAGGAAGCTCTCAACATCATGTAGAGTTTCCTCAGTCATGACTCTGATCCTCTCCCCACCATGCTGAGAGCAAAACCTTTGCTCTTAGCCTCCAAGCTGGGGTCTGGCTCAGCTAGAGACCAGGTCCTCCATGACCTAACAAGAAACTGTCCTCACAAAATGCTCTGGTCCACCAAACCCTGGTGAAACCATGAGGGCTGCTCAGCTCTAGCATGGACACAGCAGGTTGCTGCCACATTGTTTTGGCTGTTATGTTTTTTTCAAGTTTGCTTTTGTAACAGGAACTTTGTAAAGGAAACATGGTGCAGAGGAAACTCCAGGGTTGGGGGAGCTGCGGTTGGTGACAGCACCTCCACTTCCGAAGAGCTGCTCCTCCTCCTCGCTTTGGTTTCTTCTCTCATGCAGCTTGAAGGCTTCTTCAGCACCTTGGGGAGGATGTAGAACCCCAACCCTCCTTGTTTTGATGGCCAAAGCCATGGGTGTGCTGGAGGGGAAGTTGTTTTAGCTGTCTCCCTGACTAACCCTCACAGAATCATAAAATCATTAAGGTTGGAAGAGACCTCTAAGATCATCAGGTCCAACCTCTATGCAGGTGAGCCAGAAAAACACCCATGGCAGGACCTCTTCTACCTCTTCTCCCAGCCTTGCAGACCTGATCCAGCACCGAAGTGTGTGGATGGTGGGGGTGATCCTGTTGCCTTCCTGAGGGTTGGATGGGAGCCTGGTACCTTCAACCCTCTGTGGTATCCACAAAAATCAAGTTAAGAATTAACCTGAGGCCAAAACCTACCCTGGTCCATTTGATCTCCTTCCAGAGCCTGCAGTCTGTTCATCTGGAGACCTTTTCTGAGCAGAAGACATCCCATAGAGTTGGTTGCTCTGAGGCTTTTCCCAGCCTCCCACTCCTTTCTGGTGTTGCGTGTCACAGCTCAGGAAGGGATTTTGGCATCTTCTGGAGTTCATTTTCCTGGCAGCTAATGGAGCCTGAAAAACCCTTCTGGGGCTTCAGGCCTTTCAACCAACTGTGGCCTCTGAGGGGATATTTTTGTCATTAGAAGACAATTTATGGGCTTTTATTTCTTTTTTTTTTCCTCCCCTTTCTAAGCTCTAAACCAGGAACATGTCACTTGGTACAATCTGTCTCATTCTTCAGAAGTGTTTGTTTTCTTCCTTTTGCTTCCATGTTTATCTCCACTGTCTTGCCTCTAACAAGGATCAGATGTCCTCCCAAGGCTTGTTGGCATTGTTTTTCCCTACAAGATTTCCAGGATGGAAATCCTTGGAGAAACAAACAAAAAAAACCCCACAACAACTCTGGACTCATAGCAAAGCTGCAGGAATTTCATATAAACCCTGCAGCCAAGAGGACTCAACCTCTGGAGTTTGCTGAGCAGGAGGCTGGGATCCTGCTCCACCCCTGGTGGGTTTTCAAGGGCAGCTTTGGCAACATGGACAGGGAGAAGACCAGTGTCTGAAGGGATTACAGAATCACACAATCCCAGACTGGGAGGGGTTGGAAGGGACCTCTGGGGATCATCCAGTTCAACCCCCTGCTAAAGAAGGGCACGCACAGCAGCTTGCCCAGGATCACCTCCAGCTGGCCTTGGAATCTCTCCACACAAGGAGACTCCACAGCCTCTCCGGGCAGCCTGGGACAGGGCTCCAACACCCTCACACCAAACAACTTTCTCCTCCTGCTCAGCTGCAACCTCCTGGCTTCCAGTTTTTGCCCAGTGCCCCTTGGCCTGTCCCTGGGTACCACTGAGCAGAGTCTAGCCCCAGCCTCTTGCCCCTTGAGGTCCTTTAGCTCTTGCTGAGCATTTAGCAGCTCCTCTCTGGGGCTGCTCTTCTCCAGGCTAAGCAGCCTTAGGGCTCTCAGCCTTTTCTTCTGCCACAGATGCTCCAGTGCCCTCAGCATCTTCCTAGCCTCTTCTGGACTCTCTCCAGTAGTTCCTTGTCTCTCTTGAACTGGGTAGCCTGGAACTGGACCCAGTCATCCAGCTGTGGCCTGACTAGGACAGAGTAGAGTGGGAAGAGAATCTCCTTTGACCTTCTGGTCACACACTTAAAATGCCCAGAGGTGCACCAAGAGGATGAACCCTTTGAAACCCAAAGTTCATCTGTCTCCTGTTAGCAAGCCAGGCAGCATTTTTCTGCCAGCCCCATCCCTTATCTTCTGCAGCAGTGGTGCCAGCAGCCTCCCTCAGCACTCTGGAACAGCAGAGCTGAGCACCAGGTTCAGGTTTGGGTGCCTTGGCTTGTCTTCTGCAAGCACGTGGGTGTATGGGTTAAAAGAAAATCAAATCAGATCAAACCACTGCATGTATTTTAAAGCCCTGGAGGCTGAGCACCCTGGCTTGAGTGTCTTGCATCTGAGGTGGTGGTGATGCCTGCCCAGGCATGAACCTTCTGCTTCCAGAACAGCTGAAAAATGCAGAGAGACAATAACAATAAAAGAGGCTCTTTGGAAGAACTAAACAACTTGCTGGGAAATGAGCCTGGGCTAAGTTGTGCCTGGAGTTCATGAGCTGAAAGAGAAACAACCTGACCCTGCTTGATTTTTGTCCAGGAGAGGAGTGGGATCCCAGAGTCCCAGAATCCCAGACTGGTAGGGGTCAGAAGACACCTCTAGGGATCATCTAGTCCAACACCCCCTGCTAAAGTAGGGTCACCCACAGCAGCTTGCCCAGGATCAAGTCCAGGTGGGGCTGGAATCTCTCTAGAGAAGGAGACTCCAAGGGATGCAGGGTTAAGTGATGCTGGTGACACCAGTGCCAATGTGAGTGTAGGGCTGAAGCAGGCACAACACAACAGGTCCAAAAAAAGCATCGTTGGTGTGAGGCACAGTCTGGAGCGGAGCAGCAGCTCTTTATTGCCTCCATTAAGCAGGAGGTCCATCCCTTTGAGAACTGCTGGCACAGGAGCAATCTGGCTTGGAGGAGGTCCATGGGGAATGGCTGAGTTGTGTGAGGAGCTGGGAGGAGGATGTGACTGGGGAGATGTTGCACAGCAGCTCTCACCTCATAGATTAGAATCACAGAATGGTTTGGGTTGGAAGGGAGCTTTTAAAGGTCATCTAGTCCAACCACCCTGCAGTCAGCAGGGACATCTGCAACTACAGCAGGTTGCTCACAGCCCCAGACAACCTGAGCTGCAATGGTTCCAGGGATGGGACATCTCCCACCTCTCTGGGAAACCTCTACCAGTGTCTCATCACTCTCAGTGTCAAAAATGTATTTCTCATGTGTACTCTGCATCTCCCTTTTTTTGTTTCAAACCATTAGCCCTTGGCCTGTCCCAACAGGCCCTGCTAACAAGTCCACCCCCATCTTTCTTCTAGGCCCTTTAAATACTTGAAAGGCTGCCAGAAGGTCTCCCTGGAGCCTTCTCTTCTCCAGCCTCAACAACCCCAACTCTCTCAGCCTGGCCTCACAGCAGAGAGCTTCCAGCCCTCAGATCATTTTTGTGCCCTCCTCTAGACCCACTCCACCAGGTCCATGTGTCTCCTGTGCTGAGGACTCCAGAGCTGGCCCCAGCACTTCAGGTGAGCCACCCCAGAGCAGAGCAGAAGGACACAATCCCTTTCTAGGTTCTACCTGCTAGCTACCTCTTCAGTGCTTGGCTGCAGAGCCCTGAGCCTTAGTCCCAAGGGACCAGCTTGTGGTGGAGAGTTGGCAGCCCCCTCCTCACAGTGGCTGTGCCCAGGGTGTTTAGGCCAGCTCAGAGCTCTGCCCAGGCTGGGGACATGCTGCCATCTCTGGAGAAGACCACGATATGGCAGTCCCAGGCCCCAGGAACATACCAAAGAATGATTTATCTTCTCAGAGGACAGCCTGGCACTCAGCCACCAGTGCAAACCTCATTGGAGCTCAGCTCACCCACAGGCAGTAGTGGCTGGCTGGAGACTCCAAGTCTGCTCCCAGAGCAGGTAGGACACCAGCAAGTGCAAGAACACTGATTAAATGTGCTACCAAAGCCAGATGAACGTATCAAGGTCACTGGGACATGCATGGACCAAGTTAGGGAGTGAGGATCATGCAAGGGCTGGGGTGGGGAGGGTCACCTTGGCAGCCTGCAAGCCCCTGTGCTACTTAATGGCTCCATGATTTCTTTTCTCTGATGATAAACTCATGGATGGGTCGAACACTGCTCTGTGGGCATCATCTTAGGGCTCAGATGGAGTCTGTGGTCAGGCACCTTAATA
>VWZX01001146.1:0-13227 GCA_013399015.1 Galbula dea | reverse complement strand
TCAGGGGTCTGGAGAACAGGCCTTATGAGGAGAGGCTTAGGGAGCTGGGGTTGTTTAGCTTGGAGAAGAGGAGGCTGAGGGGAGACCTTATCGCTCTCTTCAGCTACTTGAAAGGCCATTCTAGGGAGGCGGGTGTTGGCCTCTTCTCCCTTGTGACTAGTGACAGGACTAGAGGGAATGGGCTTAAACTGTGCCAGGGTAGGTTTAGATTAGATATTAGGAAGAATTTCTTTACTGAAAGAGTGGTAAGATACTGGAATAGGCTGCCCAGGGAGGGGGCGGAGTCACCATCCCTGGAGATTTTTAAGAAGAGGATAGATGTGTTTCTTCAGGGGATGATTTAGGGATAAGAGTAGTGTAGGGCTGTCAGTTGGACTAGATGATCTTGAGGGTCCTTTCCAACTGTAATGATTCTGTGATTCTATGATTCTGTGAATGTAGGATAGCAAGAAGTCTCATGGACGAAGACCAAGTCAATTTAATGAGGGAAGAAAAACCTTCACACACAAGTAATGCAAAGGAGAAATTCACTCACTGCTTTCCATCAACACACAGATATCCATCCACCATCTGGGAAGCTGGACCTCAGTGTTTTTAAAGCTTATTTGGGAAGACAAATGTCATAACCACCGCCATGTCCCTTTCTTCCTCTTTTTATTGAACTTTTATCGCTGAACATGGCTTTGTGTGACATGGAATACGACATCAGTTGATCTGGGTCGGTTGTCCCAGCAGTTATCCCAGATCCCAACCATTTGCCTACCACTAGTATACTCACTGGGGGGGGGCAGAGTGGAAAACAAAAAGTCTTGACCCTGTGCAATTGCTGCTCAGCAGTAGCCAAAATACTGATGTGTTAGCTAGGCTGGTTTAGTCACAGTTCCAAAGTCCACCAGCATTTGGGCTGCTAAGAAGACAATTAACTCTATCCCAGACAAATCCAGTACAATTTTAGGAAGAATTTCTTTACAGAAAGGGTTGTCAGCCATTGGAACAGGCTGCCCAGGGAGGTGGTTGAGTTCCTGGAGGTGTTTAAGAGAGGGGTGGATGTTGCGTTGGAGGGAATCGTTTAGCGAGTTGATAGGGCTAGGACAAAGGCTGGACTCGATGATCTTCAAGGCCTCTTCCAGCCGTAACTATTCTATGATTCTGTGAATTTAGAATACCAGTTTTTCATCTTTAAGTCCACTACCCCTTTGTGATATGCAATCATATTTTACTCAAGACTTTTGAAATGCAAATATTTCTGTTCAGTAGATACAGCAGATAAACCGCTTTAGTGGAAAAGGTAATATTCCAACCCATCATCAGGTGTGTAGTATTTGGATAAGAAATGCCACTTGTTAAAAACAAGCAAGTACTCTTTCCACAGAATTAAGGTCAGGAAAGCATTGGATAATGCTGATTTTTATTAGTCATCATGCACTGTTTTAAGAGGTTTTTAAAATAACAATATACAAAGTACTTTATTTTGTGCTTCTGCCCACTTGGGTGCTGTACACTTCACCCAGCAACTCATACTTTTCAAAGCCCACAGCTGTGTTGAGTAAGATGCTAAACTATGTTCTGTACTTCTTTCACTGTGGTACAGGAGTAACATAGGTAAAAGGCAAACAACAATTAAAATACACTTAAAATACAAAACAGGCACTGGCACTCACAATTTCTGGAGACTGTTGCTTTGTTTTTGGAAGCTCAGACTAAATTCTAACTTTTCCTTTGGGCAATATTTGGATGAAGTTAACTCAGAAACCTTCTTTCATACAAATGAAATGAAATTTCTCACATCCAACTTTGCTACTAGTCATAGGAAAACCACAAAAATGGGACTATTCTTGACCTGTAGGGAGATGACAAGAATGAATGACTATAGTGTGAATTTGCTTTCTGTCATCAGGTTAGTCATGTGAAACATTGCCATTTTGAAAATTGTAGAATTTTTTTCTTGGATCTGAGAGAGACTTAAAAGTTTCATTTCATCTTGTTTAACAGTTTGTTTTGGCTGAGTAGTTCCAGTTTTATATGGAGATTCTGGAGCAGAGAGAGATACTTTTTTGGCTCTTTAAAAGATGAATGCATAAAATATGGTTGTAAACATGCATAAGAAAGAGGTTAAAAAGTTTGGTTATTTTTCAAAATTTCCTGGAAAGAGGTTTCACATGTAAAGGGGATGCCAAGACTCCAGTAGCATTTAAAAATATGATCTTTGATCTGAAACATGTTGGTAGTGATTTTTGTGATTTTGTGTAAAGTATAATTTGATGGAAATATAGATCATCTATGCATGTCAAATTCTATTTTTTTAATAAATCATGTATACAAGTCAAATGCATGTTGGTGATAATATCACCTACTGTGTCTAAATAAAATCCTAGAACTCAAGAAATGTGTTGAATCTTTCCAAACACACTTCATAACAGTCGACCAAGAAAAAAAAATCTGACAGATGCTTAGTGCCATCTATTTACAGACTTTAAAGAAGTTCAGGAAAAGGAGATAAGAGTTTTTAATAATAACAAAAATAATCAGAAAATGCTCAGAAATTATCATAGAAAACTAGATATGGAGATTCTTTAAAAATAGAATACAGACAGGATAAAAAAGAGAGACAGAAGAAACTTGGTTCCTTTTTTTCCTAAAACCAAAGTGGTCCTGATGAAAACACAAACAATTTAGAGAGATGAAGAAAAGTAGAGGTACAAAGAAGAGCTAACAGTGAAATTAAGAGAGGAGAAAAAGCCCATACAACAAGAGAGATAATGGGGTTTACTTTAGTTATAACATAGAAAAAGTTTATGTGTGAATAATTGAGAGCAGCTGCTGTGACAGGGTTTGTGTCTAAACTTCAGCAAAAAATAATATTCCTTCCAAAAAGCGTTTTGCATTAGATTTGCGTCAAAAACATGTGTTAGCCTTTGGCTAATCTGCTTCTTGTGTGTTTTACTTTAGAAGTATATACCAAAATATTGTACAAAAAGTATTCCAGCTTTTTCCATTTGTTTGTGTGGTGGTTGTTCATTAGTACAATACAGATATGAATGCCTAATTTGGTGATTTGTGATTTTTTTTAAAAACTTGATTTTGAGGAATCCTTTTCAAGATATTCTCAATCATTGTAACAGTTTAATTTTTAATACCAAATCAGTAGTAATTACAAGCTTTCTGGATTTTTGCAGAAGATTTTCACCTGGACTTGAAATATTTAAGAGAAATTATTATTACTTGATTGGCTGGCTATGGTGTAAGAAATCTGTCCCTTTACCTGCTCTGTTACATGTAGTTGTCTCATTCCTATTACAACCCAGAGTAATACTGAGTGTTAAACTTTTTCACAAAAGGTGATGGCTACACAAAGAGTAAGGAGAAGGAGGGTTTTTCCACCTTTTTGTTAATTTTGGGAAGCTCTACTTAGAATAGGAAGTCAGTTAAGTAGTCCTCCAAAATTCTTGACTTTATCTATAATGTTTGAAATTCTTACACTGGTGTACCCTGTTTGTATCACCAGACAAGTCCCATCTGTCTGTATTCAATGCAAAACATGAGTCAAATGCTGTGAGTCATTAAGAGATACCTTCCAACTGTTATTCCAATTTTTTAATCATGAACAACTCTCTTACCCTCTCATAAAGCTTATTTGCTGATTGCTGTGGGTGGAGTAGGTATTGACCTAATCTACCTGAAGACTGCTGGACTTTTAACCTTTTTAAAAATGAAGTTTTAGGCTTTCTTATCTTATCTCTTTATTTAACTTATTGCTAAGAGAAGCAGAAAGTAGTAATAGTGGTAATGATTTAAAAAAAATAGACTCAGTTCGGAGTTCAAATATATGTCTTGTTCACCACCAGTGACTCATTTCAATGTTCTTTAAGACCTTCCTCAGTGTAAAAAATGTTTCCGTGCATCAGCAATTCCTGCTAATTTTGAATCAAAGAGCATGCTATGAGTGAACAAGAGGTGCAACAAATAATGGAACTGGAATTTCTGAACAGTTAAGTTAGTGGAAGAGCAATATGAAAATGTGGCTATTTCAAGAAGAAAGCGCCAAAGTTGTGAGAAGTACTGCATCAACAGAAAGTGATTCAAAATAATGTATAAACTTCAAAAATATAAAATAATATAATAATGAGGTTTTTTTCAGGAGTGTTGTCATAAACCAAATATTAAATCTATTTGGACTTTGTGTCGTCATACTATTGAAAATCAAGGTATTGCTACCCGCCTTTTGAACTATCATGCAAAGTTTGAGCTTCCATTCTACTATAATGTCACTGCATAGTTTACTGTATTCTTTCAATTAAACCCTTCTGGAAAACTATCTTTTTCACATAAAATGAGTAAATAAGGCACTGGTTATAAAAAAAATAAAACAACCTAAAAAACCCCACAAGTAAAATAAATATTTTCATGGCACAGATGGTTGTCTTAGGAGTCTTGTTTGGGGGTTACTTTGTTGTTGATTTCCTGATCCCTTATAGATATTTGGAATCTGGAAAAATGTAGAACTTCTAAAATAAATGAAACAAAAAATTAAAAACTCGAGGGTCTATTGGTCTGAGCTGGATGATGTTTCTGAATACAGGGCTTACTTACTTTTCTAGGTTTGCTGATATAAGTAAAGAAAATGTTTGTTTCAGTCATAAAAACTTAAAGATGTGTCCTCATTTCTTCTGAGATAGAGCTAGGGCTACAGTAAAATCAGTATGACTGTTCAGAAAATAAAAATTATTCATTTGTCCTTTTTAAGCAGAAAAAAACACCTTTAGCTCATGCACAAAGAATTTCTGTGTATTTCTGTACCATCTTGCTCACAGATGGGAACCTAGTCATTGCAACTGGAGATCTAGAGGTAAAGACTCCACGTCTATCTGGGAAGAAACACACCTCAAATTTAATAAACTTAAAGAAATAGCAAAAGCCTTTGAGGTGTTTTCTTTAGCTATTTCTCATGTGTAAGATAAACACTAACTGTCTCACTCCTATCAAATTATATTAAGTACATAGAGACATTGTTTGCCCATTCTTGACCCCTATTGCTGGGAATTGTCCTACAAATTCTGAACTATTCTTCACTAATGCTGCTGGGCAAGCATAGAGTACGATTCTGAAGTAATTAATCTGCTAAAGTTCACCTTAATTTAATGAATTTGGATAGATATTTAGAATACTGGCTCTGTTCATTAACATTTCAAATCTCATTTAAATGTAAATTGTAATATTCTTCTTTTGTGGAGAGTTGGTAGTTAGTGTCACTCATGACTAATAAGTAATTTGTTCCTCATTAGCCTTAAGAATAGATAAAGATATAGATCAAATGTGGATAGCAGATGTAGTTAGGAATGGTTACCTGTCTGGAAGGGGAATTTGAAACAAGCTTTTTTTTTTTTCTGTAATTTTACATTTTTAATTTGGTCCTAATTCATAATTCAGAACATTTTCTATTAATTGGCTCTTTTCATTATTCATAATGAGGGTGTGAAAGTACAAAACTATTTTGTCTAAGTGACTTACAAGAAACAGTGTGAAATTTTAAAATACAATTTTCATATTGGTTCAGGTTAGGCCTATTTATAATGCAGAGCTCTACTTCCAGATATTCTTCAAAGCACATGAAGAAACATTCAGAAGTAATAAAGACTAGCTATGGAATATGTTTATTTAAAATATGTTCTAATCTTCCTATTTTGATTAAAAGATAGCTTGAACTCATTTGGAAGAACAGTTCTAAATTGTTTCTGAAACTGTAACAAAGTGATTTAGTAGTAATAATAAAGACCCCAAGTATCATTTCTCTTTGTTAGATTACTAATCTAGCATTTGGGTGATGGGGGAAAAAGAAAAAAAGGTATCTTGTTGTTATGGTTTGGGTAAAAATGTCCTGGTTTGGGTAAAAATGTCCTGGTTTGGGTTAGAACTGAATTAATTCTTTCAGTGACTTTATTTTCTAAAAGGTATTCCATCCCATATACACGATATTCAGTATCAGCTTTCTACCCTCAACCTTGCCAGGGATACCTGCTAAACTGAACTGCCCCTTTAGGATACCTGAAACTCCTGAATCCCAAGTTCAGTCGGGAGGAACCCTGCCCCTCAGGGGCAATCGGAAACGGGAGGCTTTTGGGACCCTGGGTGGGGGGGCTGGGTTAGTGCCGGGCTGGGATTTAGAGTGTGCTGGGACCTGTGCCGTGCTGGATTTCTGTCTGTGCAGGGAACTTGGTGGGTTTGCTGGGGCTAGCTGGGGAACACGTGCTGGGAGAGCAGGGAGCTGCACACGTGAAACTGACTGAGAGCTGGAGCTGGCACCGGGAGGTTTACAGCATGGAACGTTTGAGATTTCGGTGGTGACGTAATTATCATAGAGAGGGGGAGCTGGTTTCGGTGTTTGGGTCCTGTATATGTTTATATATGTTTCATTTATTATTGTTACTATTATTAAAGTAGTTTTAGTTTTTACTTTCCAATCCAGAAGCCTCTCTGCCCTTATTGTCCCCTGTCTCTTCCGGTTGGGAGGGAAAGGGGTAATAAGGTTTCTGCCGTGGGTTGGGGTCAGCAAAGCCCCCCTAACCACGACACTTGTCATCCTTCCTAGTTGTGAAAAGTGGAGAAGGAATAAGAATTTGTAGACTGTTAGTGTCCCATTGAAGGTCAGTAATCATCTCTCTTATCTAAAAAAATCTACATTACCTCTGCACCATTTTCATTAAGGTTTTTAGTGGAAAGCTACCATTTATTTTAAGGCCATTGCATCAGAAATGAAATTGAAGCATGCTTGTGAGTGAAAGAAGAATTAGGACGGAAATTGATGGAATATTTAAGTACTAATTTAATGAATAACTACCCAGCCAGTGTTAGGTAAGAACCAACAAGCAAAGAGAAGGGTAGCTGGAAAAAGGGAAGGCTACTTGGTTAGCATAAAATTTTGATTAGCAAGGTTATGGTCAAAGCTATAGGAAGCAAATGGGAGCTGCCAATAGTCGTGGTGAGTTAAACCAGGGAAGTATGTGTGTCTATACAGGCATAGAAAAAAAATTTTAAAAGCCCTTTATTGTAAAGGTCTACTTCTTTATATTTTTACACATATACATCCCAGAGTAGACCTTTTTATATGGGAAATATGAATTACACATACCTATGTTTGGCTGCAAAACATCTTGTGTTTTCAGTAAAAAGTAATGATACTGAACTATTGCCCATCAGAAGAACAACAAATTGCATTTAAAAGTCATTCAGAGAGGATTCTTGCCTTTCTTATTGGCAGGAGATTTGGAAGAAGATTATATTTTTTAGGTCACTTCCAACCTAAAAAGTTCTATGATCCTTAATTCAAATGTAACTGCTCTTAGCTCGTAGTCTGGTAAATACTGGACAGAAAAGCTGCTTTCAGATCATGTGGTAACAAAAGCTTCCCATTTGTCTGAGTGTCTTTGTAGTCACCCTATGAAGTGTCAAAATGAAAATTAAATGATTCTCATATTAGGGGTGATCAAGAGATACCATATAAGGTTCTCTATATGAGGAGTGTGTCACAAGCGCCATTCACATTGATATTTGTAGTACTTTCTCTCTGCTGGAAATACCTTTTCATATATATGTCTGGACAACATTTTTCTTCAAAGCAAAAAATGCCATGATGGAAAACCCTTGTAACATTAGCAAGCATCCAGTGGTCTTTTTAATCCTCTTATTTGCAGATGGTGAGCTGAAGGTCCTTTTATTAGTTCCTAAATCCAAGACTCTGTGACTGATGCAAAATCCTACTGCTTTCTTCCAGTTATCATAGCCAACTCATTCTTCCTGTTTGATATTCTAGTGTTTCTTTCAATTGACAATGCTTCACAGAATGTATTAAGAATAGGACTGGAAGGAACCTGAAGAGGGTTAATGCTCTATACAATTCATTTTTTAATGCCTTCAGATATAGAGATTCACCATATTCCCAGGAAGCCTGTCACATTGGTCTGCATTTTTTTATTTAATGTCTAACTTGATTCTTCTTTGCTATAGTTTCAGTTCATTCCTTTCTATTAATCATGGAGGGTAGACTGGTCTCACTTTCTTCAATGCAACAGTCTTTTCTGTACCTGAAAGCCATAGCAATAGACACTGATATTTCTTTCTTTCTTTCCTTTGGCTAAACAAACCTAATTCATTCTTCTTTTCCGAGGTTCATATTGATCTGCACTGAACTCTTTCCAATGAGTCCAAATCCCTGTTCACAATCAGTACAAAGAGCTGAATTCCATCTGGTGCCTTATCAGCTCTAAGGAAAGTAAAGAGAGTAATTGCCTGTCTCACAGGCAGGATTTCTGTTTATACACTCTAGTAAGTAGTTTGCCTTTCTTGTGACATACTTCAGTAACATTTAGTTTTATGATCCACTATAAACCCAAAGATCTTTTCTAAAGAACTGCTTTTAGGTGGAGGATTATTTCTACTCAGGTGTTGTCCCTTGCTCTGTCTTTTTTGACTCATACTCCTTGCTTTTCTCTCAGAGCATCTATCAGAGGAGAAAAATGGAGCTAGGTAATTACGAATTCTGATCTTGTTCTTCAGTATGCTTGCAAACCATCACAACTTTTATCTCTAACTCCAAATTTAATGTGCAAAGTGTCTATTTCACCAGCTAAATCATTAGTTGAAACAGTACACATAACCAGACTCAGGATAGATCCCTTGAGGAATTACACTCAAACCTTACATTATGACAGGGAGGCTATAAAACATAATTGTTCTATCTATATTACATTTTCTTAATTTGCATGTGAGAATGTCACATGAGGTGGTATCAAAATCCCTATTTAAAATCAGGATACTTGCAGTCTCATAGTTATTCTTTTTAAGAAGTTCTTTTATTTATCAGACAAAAGGTTGAATACTATTTGGCTTTAATGCATACACATTTGGTTTTAGTTGCTTCTTACCTTTGAAACATTTATAGATAATCTGATATTACTCCCATACGCTTTCTCAAATTTAAAAGCAGGTTTTCTTTTTTAATAATTCTGTTTCTTCTTTTGCCTTTACAAAAGAAGGCATTATAGTTGCCCTTTTGCCCTTTTCCAATCTTCTGTAAATTTGTTCCCACTACATAGGAGAAACATGACAAATTTCTGAATTTTCTACCTAGTATTTTAAGATTGGGTCAGTGGTAAAGTAGTAATCTTGAAAAAAATGGAAATATTTATTTTAGAAATAACCTTCTTCAACATTTTTTCTGTTGACAATATCAGCTATCTGTAATAAATAAAGCTTCACAAAGATTTCCTTAGAGCTCCTTGAGCTCCTACAACCTCCGCATTCTTGGCATTAGGAAGACTTTTCCAGACTTGGTCTTGATGGGATCTGTCTGTCCCTTAGTCTTTATGTTAATCTTGTTCATCCTTGAGAGGCAATACTTTTTTCCCTTGTCTCTCACTTGTACTTTTCAGATTTGTAGTTAACTTTTGTTGGGAGTTTCCATCTTGTTTTGTGTTTTTTGAACCTCAGTAAAACTATTTTTTGATTGTTCATTGTCTGACCAAAAATATAGAAGCTAGCATTTTGAGAGTTATAATGAGCATTCGTGCAAAAATAGAGATTTTTTCACTTAAGAAACCTGGAAACTGCAATATTCCTTAAACTAGCTTTATTTTAAAAAGACATCTCATACTTTATTATTGTGGTGAATAACTGTAAAAATTGGCATTTTACCAGACACTAAAAATACTTAAAGGTTTGTGAGACTTAGACAGCTAATGCTTTTGTCTTCTCTGTGTTGACATAATGAAATCCTCTTATACCTTTTGTAAGAGATAAGGTTTTCCTGGCTATTCTTGGTTAAAAACTCATTTATTTTTTTAACAGTGTAAGAAGTATCAAGTGCTGATTGTTCATTAGATTCCCATTCTCTGTTCAAATTTTCAGTAAAAGCGTATAATTCACTCCACCAAGGATTTATTGTGGCATATAAACTTTTCTACTTTCATTTGCTTGTTGTACGGGGACAATGGTGGCAGGGCAGTAATTGTCCTGTTTTCACTACTTCTTTACCTGCTTGCATTGAAACAAGAGAGAATCTTCCAGGAAATTACTTTTCTGAGACATTAACTATTAAAAAACCAGGATACCTAGACTTCCAAGTACTCCAGGTAAGAATTTAGTATATCTAGAGAAGCTAAATTTCTTATTAGGAAAGAAATCGTTGGTATTCGCACTTAGTAACATAATAATGAAGATTCTAATGAGCTCTATTTTCAGCAGATACAAATGAGAGTAGTTGCCTTATCTTTAGTGAAGCTATGTGAATAAATACCAGCTGAGAATCTGGGCTAAGAGCAGCAATTTATCAGACGCAGTTTCTCTTTTGCAAAGAGAGCAAGACCAAGCTTTCTTCTTCATGCAATTCATCTTCATGCACTATAGCTGATATACAAGTTTGCTGTGACCATATTAAGTAGCAAGAACTGTAGCAGGGGTTTCTTTTTTCTTTTTCTATTTTGCATTTAGTATGTGAGAAGATAATCATATATAGTCAGGAAAAGATGGCAGAAGGTCTACATGGATAAACAAGGAGCTTCTGACAAAAGTCAAACTTCAGATGAAAGTATGGAAGAGATGGAAGAAGAATCTGGGTACAAAGGTATTGAATCTGGGTACAGGCACTCTCTGAATGTGCAGGGATGAGGTTAGGAAAGCCAAGTCCCACTTGCAGTTAAACACGGCAAGGCACTTGAAGAACAACAGGTAGAGTTTTTACAAGCATATCTGTGGGAAAACAGAAAAAAAAAGGGGAAAAAAGAGTAGTGAAAATGTGGGCACACTGCTAAATGAGGCAGGGGAGTTGAAGACAAAGGACATGGGAAAAGCCAAGATACTCCAAACATATATAGAGAGTCATTGGGAGTAGTCAGCTTGGATTTAGAAAGGAGAAATCATGTCTGACCAACCTAATGGCCTTCTATAACACAATTACTTGTTTGGTGGAGGGCATATTGGATGTCATTTATCTTGACTTCAATAAAGCTATCTCTCACAACATCCTCATTGTCAAACTGATGGAGTGCAGGTTAGATAAATAGTAAGGTAAAATGAAAATTGTCTGAAGGTTGTGACCAGTGTTAGGAAGTTCAGCTAAAGGCCAGTTATGCGCTAGCAGTGTACCACAGGGGTTGATAGCAAGGCCACTATTGTTTAACATCTTCATTTAGAGCACAGTCAATAAGATGGAGTGCACCCTCAGCAAGCTTTCAGATGATTTGAAACTTAGAAGAGGATTGTGCTGCTCTCCATATGGAACTCAATAGGCTGGAGAAATGGGTCAACAGGAACCTCATAAAGTTTAGCAAAGGTATATGCACCTGGGAAAGACTAATACCACACCGAAGTGTGGACTGGGAATGAATCAGCAGGAAAGCAGCTTTTCGGGACAGAACTTGAGGGTCCTAAAGTCATCAAATTGACTTTAAGGTAACAATATGTTCCTTGGAGCAAAGAAGGACAGTGGCAAACTGTGCTGCCTTAGGAAGAGCGATACCAGCAGGTCAAGGAAGGTAATCTATACTAAGCACTAGCGAGAAATCTGGAGTGCTATGTATAGTTCTACATCTCCTAGTACAAAGAGCAGCATGATTTAAGATACTAACTTAAGTATAGTGAAGGGCCACAAAGATCAAAAAAGGACCTGAGTATCTGTCATACCAAGAGAGCCTGAGAGAGCTGGGACTGTCTAGGCTACAAAAGAAGGCTCAGGATCTTACCTGTTAATTTAAATACATGATGTGGAAAAGTAACAAAGACAGAGACAGCCTTTTCTCAGTGGTGTGTAGCTGAAGCACAAGAGGTAATGAGCACAAACTAAAATGCAGAAAATTACGCAGTCACTGGAACAGGTTACCCAGAGAGGTTGTGAAGTCTTCATCCTTGGAGTTAATTGAAGCCATCTGAATATGATCCTGAGCAACCTGTTCTAACTACCCCTACCTTGAGCTGGGAAACTAGATTAAGCAATTTCCAGAGGTACCTTCCAGCTTCAATGATTTCTCTGATGCCATGAATTTACTGTTAAATTCAGCAGGATACATGATAGTGGGTATCAATATTAGCCTCTGGTGTGGTTTTCTTCCACAGGACACTTTTTTTTCCTATGAAATAACTTATTTTGAACTATAAATATGATTTTTTTTAGTTTCTTATTCTGAAAGGTCTTAAATAATTTAAAGTGTCACCTCACAATATTTGGTGTGATTAATATTTAAAAAAAATTTTAAATTGTGATTTGGAAAGGGTGCATGATGTGAAACAGCTTTCCCTCCAGATTAGTTTTTAATATCTTATTGGATGATTCACAGTGGCTGAGCAAGTGCTTCTGAAAGAAATATATCAGCAGAGTCTTAATTCCTTCTGAGCTGGGAGACTTCTGCTTCCTGTGCTTGGAACTTCAGGAGAGTTTCTCTCACGTGAAAAGCTAAGTTTGTGGGCCACGTACTCTGATTCCCCATGGGAGGGGCAGCACCTGGGAGGGCTTAAGCACCTGGGGGAGGGATGGAATTCCTCTGGGAGTTCTTAAAAGGACTCCAGGAGTACAGACATCTTTGACATCTGCACACAGGAGAAAGTTGGCAAAGCAGCAGAGTGAGTCATCTGGACCTGTTGCTGCTGCCTGTGACGTAGGTCTCCTGTAAATCTCTGGGAATGGTTGTAACTCGGCGGATGGCTGCTGTTAGAGAAGCTGAGGGCATGGAGACTGAAAACCCATGTAGCCATGTTGGTGTCCAGATCTCTAGCTGTGTCCAGGTCTTTAGCTCTGTCCAGGTCTATAGCTGTGGAGAATGCCAGAGCCTGGAAGTTGCGGTGGAGGGTAGCAGAGATAACACTTGTGTCAGATGTGAACAGGTAAATGATCTGCTCAGTATGGTGCCTGAGCTGAAGGAGGAGGTCATGAGGTTATGGACTAGAAGGGGACATGGAAAGGAGATAGAATTGTGGAGCCAGGCCCTGCCATCCCTGACAGAAGGGCAGCAGGTGGGGGGGTGGACGAGAAGTAGGGGGTCCCACTCCCTCTTGCCACCTGCAAAAGGATGACCCAAGTGAGAGGGGGAATGGAGGCAGATCACTCCCCAGAGAGGTGGGAGAGGCTCCTCCTGACCGCCCCTGCCTTCTCAGTCCCCCCTACACCACTGGAATGGGGCCATTGTGTCAGAAGGGTGGGTAAATGTGGTGGTTTGCAGTGTCCTCAACTCAGGAATTTCAGGT
>VWZX01001144.1:1049742-1076910 GCA_013399015.1 Galbula dea | reverse complement strand
GACTTTGGGGTGTGTCTGCAGGACCTTCTAGTAAGCTCTTCAGGTGAAATGTTCATTCACCTTTTGGGCATGAGCTTTGCAGTAGTGAATATTGTGGTGCTCTTAGCTTTTAATCATGTGCTGCAGTCTCCCTGGGGATGTACTGGGGTGTGGAACAACTTCTTCCATGCTGTATTTTAAGCCATGGTTAGCTGCTCTGTTTTCTCTGTAATCCCAGAGGTGGGGTGGGAATTGAACAGGACCAGTGCTCTGCAGGGGAGGATTGTGCACCCAGAAAGAAATGGAGAGGCAGAGATGTGAAACCAAACCACCACAGAACATTGTGGGCTTACAGCCTGAAATCTAAGAGGTGTTTGCTCTCAGCTGGCATTTGCATTTGCCCTTGGAGTGGCTGGTGTTGATGTATGATTTCCATGAGTGTTGCATCTCCCCACCCTGCTTCTGCTGCAGTATCCAGGGATGAGCACGTTGTTCATGCAGTGCAGGAGCCAGCCTCATGGAAGAGGCTTAGCAGCCAGGGTCAGTCTCAGAGCTTATCTAGTTTGTGCTGGCATTGCTGTGGAGCTGTATTCCTGAGAAGAACACTTCTGGCTCAGCCATACACTAACCTGGAGGACTTTCAGATCAGCTTCTGTTTTCTGCAAGCATTTCCTAACCAAGCTGGTACTCCAAAGCCTTGGAAGTCTGCCCAGGTCTTCTAAGGTTGAACTGCTGTCAGAAGATCTTGTCTCACTGGAAATGTTTCTGATGGTGCCTCTCAGTAGAGCTATGTGAGCAAACCTGATGTGAAGATGCATTTGACACTGGATGGGAGTCTGGTGACAGCTCAAACGTTTTGGCAGTTGTGGTCCCAGCTTTGGGAGACAGTTGCTTAGTTTTTGGATTTCACATTGTGGAGAGAGAAAGATCTGACACTTCCTGCTTTATCTTTTTTTGTCCCCAAATTGGACAACTATTAGCAAGCTTGGCTACAATTCACTGTTCAAGGCAGAACTCCATGGCTGCCAAGGTGAGTGAAGCTCTCAAGCATTTCTATAGGCTCCAGCCTGTGTCACTGGCTGGGCTACTGCAGACTGAGTCAACAGGATGTGTAGAAGATAAGTAAATAAGCAAGCAGATCTGCTCAGAGGGTTCTCCTGCATCCTGCTTTCATATGCAAGGAGCCTTTGTTGGGGATTTTAGCAGCTGTTGCCATCTTTATTGCTAATGACTCATCCTCATGCTTGATGTTTCTTCCAATTTGTCTTTAGAAGCTCCTCAGATACAAACTGCTGCTTGTCCCAGAACCACAGAATGTTGGAATGGACCTTGAAAGATCACTTAGTCCAACCCCCCTGCCACAGCACGATTCCCTAGACCAGGTCACATAGAAGCATGGCCAGACAGGTTGGGGATCTCTCCATAGAAGGAGACTCCACAACCTCTCTGGGCAGTCTGTGCCAGGGCTCTGGCACCCTCACTGGGAAAACATTGTCTTGTCTTCACATAGGACCTCCTGTGCTTCCACTTACAGCCACCGCCCATTGTCCTGTCACTGGGCTTCACTGAGAAGAGCCTGACCCCATCCCTCTGACACTCACCCCTCATATTTAAAAGCAGAGATGAGGTCACCCCTTAGCCTCCTCTTCTCCAAGCTAAAGAGACCCAGCTCCCTCAGCCTTTCCTCATCAGGAAGATGTTCCAGCCCCTTCAGCATCTTGGTGGCTCTGTGCTGGACTCTTTCCAACAGTTCCTTATCCTTCTTAGACTGAAGAACCAGCAACAGGACAAAAGGAAACACTCAAGTTACACCAAGGGAGGTTTAAGTTGGACACTAGGAAAAATTTCTTCCCTGAAAGGGTTGTTAAGGCCTGGCCCAGGCTGTCCAGGGCAGTGGTGAAGTCACTATCCCTGGAGGGGCTGCAAAGATTTGTAGATGTGGTGCTGAGGGCCATGGTTGAGTGGTGACCTGGCAGTGGTGGTTGATGGTTGGACTCCATGATCTTAAAGGTCTCTTCCAACCAATGTGATTCTACATTGGTTACAATTTTAGGTGCTGCTTCAAATTTTGTTCCTCCTGGTGTTTGAAAACAGATGATATCATACATGTTTATCTATTTTAAGGTCAAATATACTTTCCTAACTGTGCTATATCTATCCTAACTCTTGCTATATCTTAGCTATACATACCCTGTGTTTAGGAGGGAGTTAAAGGTGGAGTTGGAAAACTCCTAAAGGAAGATCAAATTTAAATATAAACATCTTTGCTGCTTTTTTAAAAGAGAATTGAGGGAGAAGGGATGTAGAAAACTACAGGCTTTGGCAAAATTGTCTCAGAGCAATGTTCCCTGTCCAAAACCTTGCATGATGTGTATTTTAAAAAGACATATTCCAAAACACCAGAAAATAATCAAGTCTTTATTAAGCCAAAAGTTACTACTTGATCAAGCAATAGGCATTTGGTAGGAAAATCAATTTGCCTTAATGGGATTTCTAGGCTGCACTTGATTAGAAAGGATAAGTAGTAGTTAAGGGAGATGTGATTTCTGATACACTCAAAACACATTCCCAAACACTGAACCACTTCATAAAAAGGAGAAAATCTGAAATGCAACTAACCCTGACACTAAAGGGATGCAGCACAGCTCTTTGATTTAATTCCTAACCCTCCCTGTGGAGAACAGTCTATCAGACTGACAATGACAGCTATGGATGAAAAACTAGGGAGGTAGATCATAGAATCCTAGAATTGCCTGAGCTGGAAGGGACCTTCAAGATCATCTAGTTCCAACCCCCTGCCTGCCAGGGACACCTCCCACTAGATCAGCTTGCCCACAGCCCCAGCCAGCCTGGCCTTCAAAGCTTCCAGGAATGGAGCTTCCACAGCCTCTCTGGGCAACCTGTGCCAGTGTCTCCCCACCCTCACAGTGAAGAACTTCCTCCTCATATCCAATCTAAATCTCCCCTCCTCTAGTTTATATCCATAGATCTGCATATGATCTACCACCTTCACCCCCTGCAAGTGGGATTTTCAGCACAACAAAGCACACCTCTGCCTTCCTATGAGTGTAGTTTTGGGCTGAAAACTCGGCACTCTTCCAAAGCCAGGCACACTGACAAAGGCTTGCTTTGACTCAAGAAGCTGGCACTTGGATGAGCATTTTGCAGCTACTGTGCTGAAGGTTTTGGTGACAATCAGTAGTCCATTAAGGTCTTCCTTGGGGCTGCTTTAACCCAGATGTACTGCAGGTGTGCTGGAGCTCCACCTTCCCTAGTGCAGAATGGATTAGTCCATGACAAATGGTAGAGCTGTTTCCATACCTGGAATTGACTGACATTTATTCTTCTCTGGCATTTATTTATATTTTCCTGTTAAGAAGCAGGTTTCTAGTGAAATCTGATATAAATATAAAGCAGCAACTTGGTGTCTCAGCAGAGAGGAAAGTTTTTCTAATAAAATTTGAAAGTTAACTTCAGGAAGGTAATTTGAGTCATGAAGGTGTCAGTGGATGAACAGATCGCTATAAACTGAGTCACAAGAAGCTTTGAAGTAAGTGTATTGTCAACCATTAAACAAAGGATTGTTAAATAGGGAAGTGTTTTAAAACAGGGAAAAATAGAGGAACAAAACAGTTTTCCTCTAAAGTTTATTGATAAGTTAGTATTCTTCCCAATTCATACAGATTTAACTCCCATCTGTCAGCTGAGAGGCAGGATGTATACTTGAGGATGCTCTGAACTTGTGTCTCAGGGCTGCTTTTCCCTTTCCTGTGTGCAAATCCTCAGGTTCCCTGAGGATGGAGACTTGAAGTATGGGTACACTTAAACTTACTTTCCAACATCTAAGTTGTCATGAGAATTTTGCTCTCAGCTCCTAGGAACTTCCTCCAAGTCTGCATCTGTAGGATCACAGCAAATGTTGCCTCTTTACTGCCACATCCCTTTAAAGGACCTGTTAGATATCAGTTCATAATGAATTACTTATTTTGAAGCAAATTGCTAGGCAGAATAAGGAGAAAGGGAGAACATGTTTTGAAACCATTGCAAGTCTCAATTTTTGTGCTATCTCTGTGAATAATTCTGATATACAGAGTTGACAATTTGGAACACAGTTGTCCCCTAATTGGGAATCGAATTGCTAATGAACCCATACTTCTCTAGAAGCTGCTGAAGTCTGATTGTTTCCCATTCTGCTCTCTGCAGTGGTGTCCAGGTAGAGAGTTGCTCCTTGTTTTCTCTGCAGTTACAACAGGCTGGGAGGCTGTACAGGTGTGTGTAGCTCACCTTTGGCTTGTGTACCCACACCTCCACATAAAATGTATGTTTTGCAGGGTCTCAAAGTTCCTGTACAGTGGAGAGGAGAAGGTTAACTGTGGCCTGAGGAAGCCAAGAAAACCATTCCTAGTCCAGAAAACTCTCCAGTAGTTTGTGCTGAGGAAACACACTTGCTTTTTTCCCCTCGCCTTATAACAGATGCAAGAATGAAGGTGAATGGACTGTCATTCCTCTCCAGATAACTCTGGTCCAGGATCATGCTAGTTCTAGTGAGCACTAGTCTGAGCCTAGAACAATGCACAACATTCAGAGAGTTTTGGCTAGCTTCCTCCAATCCAGAGACTATCAGAACACATGCACTTGGGGTGCAGCCTGAGAAGGATCTCTTTTAAATACAGGTTGCTTCCTAAATGTTGGAACACTTGTGCTAGAAAATGTAACTTTAATTTGGCCTCTCTTAGGATTTTAAGTTTAGACAGTACAAGCTTTGTAGCTGTGTGTCCAAGTAGAAAACCTGTGGCTGTGGCTGAGCACTGTGATAGGCACTTGAGCTGGTGTAAATTTATGGCTGGAACAATTTACACTGAGAATAAACAGTTTAATGGATAGCTGGAAGGATTAAAGGATGCTCAATCCATCAGATGAAACATGTCTTCCTTGCTGGTGAATGGTGCCATTATCTAACTTGGGAGCTAACATTCTTTCAGAGGAGACATTTTTACTAGTTTATATCTATTGACAGAGGCTTCCCTAATGCTGGCTGTGTTGCCTTGGCCCTGCTGGAGTCAGGGACAGAGTTTCCATTGACTTCAGTGAGTCAGATTTCACCTTTTATCTTTCCAGTGTGCTAAATGTTGAGAAACCCCTAATGAGCTGGCTGCAGGGGGTGTCCCTTTGAACCTGAAGCATGAGCTTTGAACACAACTCTGCAGCTTGGCCAGTGGTTATGGTGCTGCTCTGCTCTGGAGGTTTACATTATCCTGTTTGCTAAGTGTAGCTAACAGAAATAGCAAGATAACTGGTGCTGCCACACAGTCAGTTTTGCCATCAGTCAGGGGTGTTCTGCACCTCTATCAGACTTAGCTACACAGATAAGGAAAAGAAATGCTGGTTTGGAGGGAGGACATGAAGAGCAGATTTCCCATGGATTCTCTCTGGCAGAGGTGGACCTTAGGTTCCTCCTCTAGGGTTCCCATTTCCCCAGTTCAAGAATGAAAAAGCAGTTTATTTTGCTTTTTTTGAGTTAATGCAATGTAGGATGACCCTTTTTTTTTTCCTGAGGACTGAGGTTTTGTTGTCACTTAAAATTTGGAAGTAGTTTAATGTTTACACTAGATTTTAATAAGGGACAATGTCATGCTGGAACTATTCTGTGGAATAAATACAGAGCTTGTAACTGAAGAAATGATACAGAAACTGAGCTTGTAAATAAGCAAACTAGATGTCAACAAGCAATAATGCTAGCTTGTGCTGTAAAACAGTTCCAAACAATTAGAAGTTATCCATTCACAACCTGATATCTCCTTAACCCCTTCCCAAGCATTTTATTGAAGCCTGAACTTCATTAAAGCACAAAGTTGGACTGACCTTTGGGGGTTGGAGGCTGTGTTGTTCATGGTGCTGGTTAAAGCCCTACCTGAGGAGTGTCCTGCCTTTAAAAATTGAAGTGAGTTTTTCTGAGGTGAAGATCTCTTTTCCTGGCTCTAGGAAGCAAGTAAAACACAATAATATTCCTATGAATGTCTGCACATTCTTGGCCCATGGCAAAACATGGTTCAATCTAGTCAAAACTCTTGAATTCAGGGTTTGTATTGTCTCTTCTGCCAGCCAGGAGATGTATGAGCAGACACCACCACTTGGCTGACAAAGCCACAGCTTACCAAGCTGAGGTGATTGTTTTGGTTGGGTTAATGGATCACCTCTGCTCTACCTGCCATGGTTGTGAACATGCAGCAGTTATCCATGGGACATCTCTTTTCTGTTGGCAGCTGGAAGAGAATCTGAAGTACTCAGGAGGTGAAGGCACACTTGCCAAGTTGCTTGGTAAGCACCATCTCCTGTGGTTCTCTCCTCTAACATATTTAAAGGGTTTTTTTACCTTCACATTCCTTTCACATTTCCTTCTGGAAACATTTGAACTGACTGTCTGGAGCAACAGTCTTGTTTATGTCCAGTTGGAGGCTCCTGCCATCCAGAAAAGCATTAGGAGAGCATGAAAACCCTCACTCTTCCCTCAACATTTCTTGCATTCTGAGCAAGGACCACAGAAGCCTTTAGTAGCTGCTTCCTAGGCTGTCTTCCACTTGGGGATGGTGATGCTTCCAGGCATTAAGAGCACTTTATCTTAAGTTTTATAGCAGGCCCACTAATATGTAGGACTTCTAATTCTTCTTGTATCTCTCAGTGCTCATGAGGGTTTGCTTTTGCTGTGTTTCTTCAGCAATGCAATCTGGATTATTGGAAGAGAGGTGTGCTCACTGGAAATGGCCACATTTCCATGGAAATGTGGAAATTCTGATTGTTTACTCTTTGGAGTGTTTTCTTAATGAACATATGCCATTGGTCTGTCTCCTATGGAAAGCCATGTTAAACCTGGCAAGGAGCAGAATTATGCTTGGTGAAGTTGCCTGAAAATTATACCTAATAAATTGAAATAAAAAGTCCTAGAAGAGTCAGAATCATCCCTTTCCTGAAAAGCATCTGCAACATCCAGACAGACCTTATGGGAGCTGCAGCTCTTGGTTCTCTCTGTTCTGCCTTAGTGTGAGCAGCTTACAGCTCCTGATTCTTCAGCTGAGAACATGCAGATCTTCAGTTCCTTCCTTCAGTTGCAGAATCCAACTGCAATAAACCCAGTTTGAGAAGGGGGGAAGGAGACAACTGCCAGTTTCTGTGGGCAGAAGAGGAAAGTATAAACTTTAGATTAGAAAAATTCCTGGAGTTAATTAGGTGAGGAGATAATATTTAGAACAGTCTTCTCACAGGAAATGCAGAGAGGGAAGTGGATGATGTGTAAAGAGGAAGAGGAGGCACAAGCTTGCTTTTGAGAAGTGAGAGAAGAGACAAGGTGTGTAAAGCAGACTGGAGCTAGTTAATGTGGGGTTGTAGGAACGAGGAGAGGTGTCTGAAGCTGGGAATTATAAAATGGAAAGTCTAGCAGTCACCACTCAAATAAATCATGGACATGAGTGCAGTGTGTGTGATGTTTCAGGGAAGTGGTATGTTGAGTAAAGAGGGTTCCCTTAATTTATTCTTTTAAAGGGTTTATATATTTTGCTGCAGTTGCTTTTGCTTTATTACTTTAAAATTCATGCAGGGTAATTCTTTAGTAGTCATTTTACCTTTCATATGTGTCATACTGTTGAACAGCTTAACTGTCAAATAGGACTCTGGGGATGAGCTCATTTTGAAGCTACAGGTGGAGAAATTTATAAAGATCCATTTATTATGAGAAGCTGCTTGTGCATTCTGCCAGAGCTAAGCTAGGCTTTGCAGATCTACACTTGCACTCTGGATGTTCAAGTTTTAAGGATACTAACAATCTAACAAAAGGCCTGAGTGATGTGAATGATGTTTTTTTCAGTAGGAGCAGTGTAGAACATTTTGATCTCCTGCAAACATAGCCCAACTTTTGGAATGATGTTGCAGACTCCACTGAAGTCAAAGTGGCTCAAAACTCATCCTCTAGTTTTGCAGGAGCAGGTTTTCACTCAAGTACATGGAAGGCTTTCCTGCCTGCTCCAGGAGTTCTGTCTTCACCCCCACAGCAAAGGGATAAAATTCCAGAGAATAGTGGTGCATTGTTGGTTCCTCACTCTCCCCATTTGATCTTGAGTGCAAGAAATATTTGCCTCCTGTTTACTCTTTCTGGACTTGGATCCCAGCAGTAGTATAATAATAGGACATGAAATGATGATCAGTGCACTCCTCAGATTTCATGCTGTGGCTGTTGGATCATCTTCCCTGGTTTTCATCTGTTGTGTATGTCAGAAAGAGAGGCTTGAGCAAGGGCTACTTCCAGCACAAATGGTAATCACTTGGAATAGTCACTCCTTTGGAATCTGCACATTTTTATTTCCATCTGAGATGCAATTTAATCATTAAGGGCATTTCTTTAGCGCCAGTGCAGCATACCTTCCGAGGAGGAAGTTGACCCCAATTTTGTACGCGGGTGTTTATGAAGTCAAAGGTGGACTCTTAAACAGGCTTAGAAGCTGGGCCAGCAGCAGAATGCCCAATCTGGCACACACAGGAGAAATTATCCACGATTAAAGACTTTCTGATTAATATGGCTTATGTGCCAAAACTGCACATGCAGCGTATGATCTCAATTAGAGTGAAACCTAATTCTTCAAGGCTAACCTCCAGATTCATTCTGTAATTTCTTCTTTGTTTAACTTGGACCTTTTTTGACAACAGGATCTAAAAGAAATGATGGGGGGAGGGGGCAGACGTGCCCCCCCCTTTCTCCTTTACCATTATAAATTGCAGCTCTGTAGAAAAAATATCTTTCTTGTGGTCCTGTGCTGAATACCTTGTCTATTTAATTTTGGGAAGGTTTGTTGTGCATTCCTCCAAGGCAGTGCCATTTAGTGTTGCTAATGGAGCTGTAACAGTTTTTGGGAAAGAATGAATGCTCGTGTGCAGGTTTTCTGCTTAAAAAGTGCCTCTTGCCAAAGAAAACTGCTTGAAGGTGGAAAGGAATAAGTATATAATCACGCCACTGTCATTACCTCTGATATTAAGAAAGTAGGAAATGTCAAAGGCCTGTAAGAAAAATAAGTTCGGGTTTAATGAGTCTGCTGGAGAGGAATTATCAACATTAATCATTTAGCTAGTGGACTCACATAGCTGGCATCAGTAGAATAACTTTTTCCATCCTGCTCTAATACACAACAGTTGCTCTAGTTTGTTTGAGACTGGCTCTTACATTTTTTTTTTACCACTAATCCCAAAACATCCTGGAAACACAAACTCTAACGAACCACTATCATTGCCTTTTAAGTGCTCTTCCAAACCAATATTAGGACTACTTAGAATTCAGCAGTTAGGCTCCTCGTGTGTGGGAAATGAGGGGTTCCAGGCCCAAGAGAATTTGTGCCTGGAGGGTTTGGAAAGCAGCAGAGCAGGACACACAGTCCTGGCTTGTTGTGGGTATCAGAGATGCTGGTAAATCTCGGTGCTTGCGTAGAATGTTTTTCAGGAGCAATGCCAAGCACAGAACTGATGCTGTAGGCTAGTGTGAAGTGGCCCTAGGGCCTTTTTTGAAGAGATGCTGAACTGTGCTCTGGAAATCTTGAGAGGAAGGTCCTTTTTCCAGGAAAGGGACATGAACATCATGGCAGGTCAAAAGCCAAGTCATTTTGCTCCCTCACGGCTGTGAAACCAATGTCTAGGGCTGGATTGTGCTCAGGAGCAGTGCCCAGCACACACCTCCTGTCTCCCAGCAGCTCTGCCACAGGTGGGGCTGGACATTTCTGAGGCAATAAGTTTGGTCTTGATCTTAAAGGTCTCTTCCAGCCTTAATTCTGTGATTCTGTGATTGGCTTTGGAGGGCAGTTCTTGGGACTTCAGCAATTGCTGAAAGAATGGATTTAGAGCTGCTTAGTGTGAGGATCCCAGGGGCACATGCAACTCTAGATAACTTTATTTACATTTTAACTGATTCTCCTGTGTTGAAAGAAGTGATGGTTGTAAGTACAGCAAGGCAAATTTGGAAGAGGTTGTAGCTTCAGTCTAGAAAAGTAGATTATTTTTTTTTGGAGGTCTCTGTCCTCTTCCTAAGGAGTTATGAGTTGACATATGAAGAGGGCACATGTTTTATAGCACTTCATAGTTTCCCTATTCCTGGTTTTTATTTAAGTAATGAAGAGAAGCTTAAACTTGTGCCTGCAGACATGGACAATCCCAATTTCACAGGCTCCTATATTTTCTTGAGGTCCAAAAGGGTTGTTACAGTCAGGTGTTGTGACTCCAATTTTCACTTTCTTGATGGATTTTTTACATTAAAACCTGAAGTTACAGGTAGATGCTATCATGAGGTCCATTCTAACAATAGACAACTTGTCTACTACTCACTGCAGGGGTGGGGTTGGACTAGATGACCTTTCAGAGTCCCTTCCAACCCAAAACTCTGTGGTCCTCTGTGGCTTGAGAGCAGCAGGTCCTCTTTCTCAGGAATGGCAGTAAAGGAAAAATGCCTTTAACTGTCAAAATGATACTGACTCATCTTCCTGGCTCTACTGACACATAGCCAGGCAACAGATGATGCCCAATATGCTTCCCATAACCAGGAGGAATCAGTTACTTCTGAAGGGATATTCCATCTTGAAATGCCTCCTTTTCTTACTGGGCTCTGCAGTGGCTTGGGTGGAAGGTTTGACATCAGAGCACAAGTATTTAAATGTGCTCCTTCTCCTGCAGCACTGTCAGCTCAGATGCACTCACAGCCCATGGTAACAGAACAACCCTTGTGGCTTCTGCCTGGCTTTGGCAGATATTTTCTGTGAAATGGAATCCATATGCTGGGTGACCCCTAATGAAACCCTGTCTCTAATTGCTATATTAAAGCTTGCTATTTCCTTGTCATTGTTTACGCTTTTAAATCTATAATATATTCCAAATTAAGTATGTTTGAGTGACAGCATTCTGATTTAATTACAGACTTGATCATTGATTAGGCCAGACAAGCTAAGCTGTGCATAAGCTCTGCTGAAATAGCTGCCTGATTTTGTTCATGAAGCTACAAGGTTCTTATTCTAATAAAATAAAGCTAAATAAAAGTATTCCATTAAGTAAATTTGAACTTCTGACTCTGTAATTCTGCAAAATAGTAGCAGTGTTTTCTAGACCTTCCCTAGCTAGATAATTTTCTGGCTAGCTATTTTTTTTTGTCTTAAAATAATTGATTTCCTATTTAATTTTTAGTATTTCCTTATTCTTTGCTTCCAGCTACTCAGCATGTTCAGAATAAAAATGTCTGTAGTTAGCATTACTGAGTTTATAATGCCAGTGCTTGGATTTGTTTAGAAATAAAGGTTTAGCTGGTACTAAAGTCAAAGTTAGCACAGTCAGGAAAGAATTAGTTGCCTAAGAAGAGCCAGAGCAGAGAAAGCAAACTCATGAATATCCTTTCAGCGTTCAGTTTTGCAGTGCTGGTGATGTCAGGACCAGAGCAAGGGAGGAGAAAAAGGGATCCAGACAAAGAGGAGGATTGTAGAAAGTGCAGAACTGTGAAAATGGAGAGGATGGAAAAGGTCCAGGTAAGGGACTTGTGCAGGGAAGATGATGGGAGAAACTGGGCAAGTGTGCATGATAAGCTCAACCAGGAGACATTTCAAAGGCAAACCAAAAGAACTGTAAGATTGGAGAGGCAAGGGCAGAAAGCAGCAGTCTCCACTTCTGGAGGTGGTTAAAAAGAAGGGATCCTAGGCTGAGGAGGGGAGGTAAAAGTCTGAGAGGTAGGAAATGAGGAAGCTGCAGTGATCTGAGGGCAGCATGCCAATAATCATTTGATAGTGATGACAGGGAAGAGTTGGGCTTCAGGGATGCTGAAGATCTGACTGTCACAGAATCACAGAATGTTAGGAGCTGGAAGGGACCTTGAAAGATCTAGTCCAACCCCCCTGCTGTCATAAGACTGAATATAGAAATGCAGAAAAGGCACAGAGTATGACACCTTAGCTGGGGAGGAGTGAGAAGATGAGTGCAGAAAATTGCCAGTTCAGTCATCCCCTTGCTGGTAATGAAATGGGAAGCAGAGTAGTTAAGGTGTGGGAGAAGGTCTATGTCCTTATCAGGAAAATACTGAGGATGGAGAACTGGTTGAATGAGAAGTTAGTTTAGAAATGCTAGCAGATGAACATAATGGGAATGTGGAATAAAGTAAGAATAAAGACAGGAAGTGAGATCTTGAGTAGATCAGGTAATTACAACATGTGGCTTTTCCAAGAAAGAACAGACTGAGGAGCAGAAAGATGCTGATGGTCCAAGCACAACTGAGGGTCTGAAGAGTGGAGCGTCAGGAAGAGATCTCTCATGACCACATATGTGGCTGTGGGGCTTCCAGTGGGAAAAGGGTTGGAAATGCATTGTGCATGGCTAAGGAGGAGGTACTGCCAGCCAGCAGAACATGCCAGAACTAAACTTCAAATTAACAATAGACAGAGGCAGTTGGAGCAGCAGTTGGCCTGAGAGAAGGGTTTACTCAACCTTGTAGCCAATGAAAACAGTAGGGTGGATGACACAGACACTGTGCAGAGCTGGGTGACTTTCAGAAGTGTTTCCACATAAGAGGTCATTCTCCTGTGTTCTTTTCAACCATGTCCACACCCTTATGTTTATTTGATGATAATGTTCTAGCAAGTCTAACTTTATAAGCAGCAGAGAATCCAGGACTTGATTTAGCATAACAAATCCTGTGGTGTCACCCTCTGAGAGACAGGAAGTTTACATCTCTGTCAGTCAGCTCCACCTTCTACCATGTGTTGACGTGGTTGCTTCCATAAAGAGTTTGTCCCCCAACAAAATCATTAGATAAGTGTGTATGAGGCATCTGGATGTTTCTGATGATTCAGTAGCCACACTGGTCAGGTCAAGCTGACAAAACTTTTTTTCTGCTAGCTTCCAGGTTTGCCAATGGCAAGGACTTCCAGAGAGTTTGAACCTAGATGATCTTTGGGAGGTCCTTTCCAACTCCTAACATTGTGAGTGATTGAGTGATTGTCCTATTGTATGGGCAGAGGAGGCAGACCAGAAGAGTGGGAGCAGCTGGGAGTCTTGCCGTGGTGCTCAAATTCATTGCCAGAAACCTGGGTAATGGTTTCTGAACGTCTTTGTGCTGGGCAGATTAGAGGTAATGGATTGGAGATGTCTGCTCCTTGGGGAGAAGTGCAGTTCCAGTCAGCACTGCAAACGCAGCCTTAGCTTTAGAGCAGCTGCACTTTCTGAAGTAGCCCCATGCAAAGCATGTCACTTGGTTTTATAAGCCTGCTTTGCCATCCCCTCACTGGCTGTAGAACTCCACAGCAATTACAACACAGTTTAATTTACAAATCATTACAGTGTTTAGCCATTACCAGTACAAAGTAGTTACTTTCTCTGTGCAGTTGAAGCCTAATTTTCATGCCATCTGAAACTTTTGGGCATCAGGTAACACTTTATTTTATAAGGAAAAAATAACCATTTATTTAAATTGTAAAATCTCTGTGTTTACAGAGTGGCTGCTTTTGCTCTTCAGGTTTCACAGCAATTACACTGGGAGCTATTTCTGGAAAACCAGGCTCTTATTGCTGAAAAAATAAGTTATCAGCAATTGCTTCCTATGCTTGCATAATTGCTTGAATAATTGTACTCTACCAAATGAAGGCAATTACCCTTTAATGCTGCCTAATAATTCTGCTGGTTGGTTAATCCACAAAGAGCTCAGCAGCTCCAAGTTGTGTGGCTCAGGTATTCGGGCGCTAATCCAGAGCGCTTGCATTGTGCGGTCAGCGTGCGCTGTGTTTACACACGGGGAGACGAAGTGGATTTATAGCTCATTTTGCTTTAAGTACAAAAAGAAAACGTGGTCACAAGTGCACACAGGACAGTTGATCAGAGGAAACGTGAAGAGGTTTTTTTGTGTGAATAAAAAGTCTCTATCCCTTTAGCAGCCATTTAAACTCTTGGCTGTTGGTGTGGAGCATTGCATGTGGTTTTCCAGCTGATGGTTCTGTTGCTGTTCCTTGTGTGTGGACTCATATGCAAACTGCAGTGGTTTTGCTTGATGCACTGGCACCTTCTTTTGACTTCTCCCTTTAAAGGTCTGTGGAGAAAAAGAAAATGATAGAAGCTTTGCAAAACTGAGCTTTAGATGCCTATTGCAAATCCATATTCACATAGCAGCAGTGGAATTAAGAATGAAGGGTCAGGATGTAATGAGAGTAATAACAATGTTTTCCTGTTTCCTGTAAGTTTCATATACAATTGTCAAATGATTTTTCTCTTAAGAAATGCCTCTCACTTTATGGGAGGCACAGTTTTAGATGTAATACTTTCAGCATGCTTTACATTAGGTATTTTTTTATTGCATGAAGAAGTTGTGGTCTTCCTGGTACAGATCAGTTTGTAGGCTTTTACATGAATTACTAAGGGAAAAAGTTAAAGCTGCCTTTTTCTGAAATCTGGACATGGTATGAGTGAGCTTCATGAAATGAGGATTCTGAATATCCATTATTTTGTAAGTAGGAATACTTATTCTTTTGATATGAGCATGCTTTGCCTATCCGTACATAAAAGTCTGCAGCAGGGCCTAAGAACTCCTTTATTTCTTCATCAAACTTCTGCCTTCATGATTTTTCTGTTCCCAGTATATGCACTGAGTGCAGCCTGTGTGCAGCCTTGGGTTTCAGAGACTAACAAAACTTAAATCAGTTTTATGCAAATAGTTCTGGTCAGAGCAGCTCAGTCTTGCTGAAATAAGCCCACAGTTTGTAAAATGTGTTTAATTGGTCAGTAGGTCATTAATTAGCTGCAATATTCCTGTCTNATGAAATGAGGATTCTGAATATCCATTATTTTGTAAGTTGGTCAGCAGGTCATTAATTAGCTGCAATATTCCTGTCCAAAATGCTCCCTTTCTAAGTACCTTACACTCAAGTTTTTCTGCTAACTACACAACTGAACTCACTGGTGTTTGTTGTCTTCTCATTGCTCTTTACTGGTACCCAATTAACTGGGGGTTCATCTAGCCATGCCATCCACTTCAAGGTTTGACCTTCTCCTATAGGTGGTTCTTTTCCCCCAGCTTCTGCCTTTTTAACATTAATTGAAAGCTGTTTCTGCCTAATCATAGAATCATACAATGGTTTTTGGTGGGAGGGGACCTTTTGAGGCCATCTAGTCCAACCTCCCTGCAGTCAGCAGGGACATCTTCAACTAGATCAGGCTGCTCACTTTCCCTGACCTGGAATGGTTCTAAACTAAAAGAGGGAGATTAAGATTAGATACCTTGCATTTTTTTCCTATCATATGCTCATACTTTCTGTTTGCTTTATTGTTTTTCCTGTGTCTTATCTCTCACTTGGGATTCTCTCATTTTCTGATTCCATTTGGTTGAGTTGCTTATGCAGTAGCAGAGACTGCTGGGGTAAGGATACAGTTTTGGAGGATGTGTATGGTAAAAGATGACACCAGGAGACAGCAACTAAGTATATCAGCTCATATAACCTAGGCTCCACAAGGTAATTTATTCAGGTGTCTAACAGTCTCTTTTCAACCTCTTTTGTGAGTGTGTTGTTGGACAGGAGAGACTTAATCAGCAGTCTTAAAATACCCTACTGTGTTTGTGGATCTCTGACTCTCCCTAGTTTACACCCTGTCCATCTTACAGGAAGGACCAGACTCATCTAGAAAGGTGCATGTATAGCATGACAGATCAGAAGAAAGACTAGAGCTGAGCAGCATGGTAATCAAACACCTTGTTAAAATGTCCTGTGTCTACATAAGCTTCATGCTAGAGGTTGCATGGTTTCATACAAACTAAAATCTTTGCCTTCTGTAGTGTGGATGTGTTTGGGTTTTCAGGCTAATAAGGTTTCAGCCATTGTCCAGGCTGCCCTGGATCACATAATAAATACATTGAGTAGGAATCACACTCCACCCTCCACACACAGAGGGAAGTGCTCTGTTGTGGTTAGTTAATACAACTGCAAATGTACTCCCTATTAACCACAGAGGTACAATAGCCCTTGGTCTTGATTGTCATTCCCTTCACCAGCAGATGGAGACCCAGATCATGAGACCTGGCAGGCATAGATAGTGGTTAACACAAAATTGGTTGCCAGTGGAATTTCCATGTCTTACTACCTTTTGAGGTCTGGTTCCAAGGCTGCGGACATCTGGAGACCTCTAATTCTCTCCTAGAGTCTGGCTGGAAACTTTGACAACAGGTACAAGGGAAAGGTAAGGTGGTCACTGCTCTCCAACAAGAACCAAACCACCTGAACCTTTCAGTACCTCTGTACAAATGCAGCACAATATCAACCTGAGATGGTATAGATATAACAGAAGAAAAATAACTTTATAGGAAGTCTCTTCCTTTAGGCTTGATTTATACCACCCCAGATGCTTGGGCTTTCTTAAAGCAGCTACAGCACCTTCTTCTAGGACTGCTTGTTGTCTGCAGGGCATCTCAGCCAAGAGCTGAGTCTGCAGGGCTTCAGCCTTTATCTGTGTTCTCTGGCAAAGGTGAAGGCTGAGATGTGGATGATTGCTTCACAAATGCCTTGGAGAGGTCCTCCTCTTTCTGTCCATGGAGTTCCTGCTCACTGGGCAGTGGGAGTCACAGAGCTGCAGGACTCCTTTTCCTGCTGTAGAAGTAATATCTTTGTAGATAATGACTTGTTGGCTGCTTGTTCAGGAGGTATGGTCTCCAACTGCTCAAAGTCCATTTACTCCACTTTGTAAGTCTTCATAGAATCATAGAATATTAGGAGTTGGAAGGGACCTCAAAAGATCATCTAGTTCAACCCCCCTGCCACAGCAGGATTCCCTAGACCAGGTCAGTATTTTGTTGAATGTTTTTATTTCAGCTCCTTGGGCTTGGGATGAAATGTGGGTAGGTTGCTAGTTTAAAAAATGAAACCACTACTATTTTATCTTAAATTTGCATCTTCTAAACACCTGGCTCTTGAGAAAGTCATCCTGCGTTTGCAGGAATTATTTGCAATCTTCAGCCATCTGATCACAGAACATGTTGTGTGGAACATTCACTGCTGGAAATTGAGGATAATCCTCTGTCAGAGGTGAAAAAGATGGCCCTGGGAATACCCAACACCTGGGTCAAGTCCTGTTTGGGACTTAAGGAATGCAATCAGGTGCTGCTTTGTCTTTAGGAAGTTGGTGTCAGTCATGTCCAGTTAACACAATGGTTGCCGAGAGGAAAGTGTTCTTGATGTTGATGTTCTTGACATTCAAGGTCAGGGCTCTAGGCAACCTGATCTAGTTACAGTGTCCCTGCTGACTGCAGGGGGGTTGGACTAGATGGCCTCTAAAGGTCCCTCCCCACTCTAACCTTTCTGTGATTCTGTGGTAGTTCCAGCAGTAGCCAGCATGGAAAAATGCACAGAAGAGAAATGTGATCAGAGATCTTCAGAAATTCTTCTGCCTGCTTTGGATGATGAAGTGAATTGATGTTGCACCTACCTGAAAGGCTTAGTGATGCTGGAAGGGGTTGGCCAGTCTTTTTCCAACAGGATAGCTGTGCTTTTAGCCAAGTTTTATTCAGCTGTAGCTTACCTTTCTGCATGCATGAGCTCTTTACAAGCACAGGCATGCCAAAAAGCTGAGACTAAACTGTTGTACATGTTTAAGTACAGTATTAAAATATTGTAAAGCCTTCTAAAGCTTGGGCTTTGTGGTTGTGTAGCAGTGCTGAAAAGGAAGAGCTGGATGTTCCAGGAGTGTGGCTAAACCTAGCCTGTGAACTGCATTTTTAATAATGGGATGTGAATGACCTAGTACATGTTATAAAGTGTGTGTGTGCAGACTGAGTATTCCAGGGCTGCTTTCAAATAGATGAATTCTCCAGTATATATTTTCTGTCTTTCTGTGGTATTGGTGAGAAAAGAAGACAAGCAAATATCTCCAGAAAATGAGGAGGCATTTGTGACATATACAGGAGAATATAAATAAAGATTTTTATATCTAAAATGTAAAATACCAATATCTGTAAGAGCTAAATGACAAATCTTTGGCAAGAAACCATGGGGTTTTTTTCAGGCACAGCTTTAAACTCACAATGCCTAGCTCAGTATTTATACTTTATTGTACTCTTTGGCCTTTACCACTGAAGACATTGTCTTGTAATGGCCCTTGAAGTTACACATGACACAAGAATGGTGACCAGTTTGCCACATAAAGAAACTGCAGGTTTGGAGATCTTTCCTGTGCTTGACAACTGCATCTTATTTTCCATTTGTTTCTCTGGTAGAGATAATTTCAGCTCTTAGGGTGGATTTTGGTTTGGTTTTGACTGACTGCTCTGGAAGGCTCCTTCCATGGCACCTGTATTTGCACACTGTCCATACTCACATCTACAAGCTTCAGAGCCAACCCACTCAGATTTGTCTGAATGATTCTAAATTTCCTGATTCTTAGTATATGAAAGAGAGAGGGCAGTGATATATAAATAAAGGATCTGGAAACCAGCTGTAAGAGGTGTGGCAAAAACTTGTGGTTTCTAGGCTTGCAGGATGTGTTGATGTGAGTATTGGTTTTCAGACTTCTTGGACTGTTGGGCCACCTTTATCTTCCACAATGTCTTGTGGTAAACCATTAGTAAGTCAGTGAGTTGGGAGCTACTTGGCACAGCCTTACAAATCTTTGTTGGATGATTCCAGGGTAGGAGGGGGACTGGTGTTATTCCATGGTTGCTGGCTGCAGCAGGATCCATGCACTTCAGTGGTCAGTGTTGGCCAGAACCTAACAACTTCAGAGGTGTGGTGGGCTGGTGATTTTTGCTGGGGTAAATGCCAGAATTTTTTTTGTTTTCAAGTAAAATCCTGTTAGATTTAATCCAAGGTATTGACAGCCCTGAATTTAATATCCTAGAATGTCAAACAATGCTTTAGTAACTTAAGTCCTGCTGACTTCATCCAAGAAGCAGCTGATTTTTTCCCAGATAATTTAGACATTCATATTTACAGTATTCAATACAAAGAATCTCTTCTTCTGGGATTTTACAATTGTCAGCACCAGCAGCTCTTGCCCTCAGCCTGTCCTACCTGCATGTGTGTAGACCTCAATGCCAGCATTACTGCAATCCAGCTGCAGGTTCCAGCTGGGGCAAAAGCTAACTGCCTGCAAAGGCAAGGGATAAAGGGCATGCCAGTGGTCAGTGTGTCCCATCCAGCATGTCACTACTTACTGGTGCATCTATAGGAACTGGCAACAACAACAAAAAAATCCTCTTCTGGTATGTGTAGAAAATGTTCACTGGGAGAGGAAATGAAAATTTAGTTGAAGTCAAAACAATTTAACATCCTTTTGTGTACACAAACACTCTTCTGAAAGTCACAAATCACAGAGGCTTGATGTTCAGAGTCCTTCTAAATGCTACTTACCTAAAGCCAGGAGATGAGAAACATGTGGCAGACCTTTTCTGCAAAAGTTCAGGGTGGGATGGGGGGAGGAAGCAAGAGGATGTTTGCATCTGCAGGAGGAGGGCCTAAAAATACTCTCCAAGCCGACAGTTCACTTAAATCATTAATCCTCCATTGAAGGCATTTCCACATTTTAATGGACTGCAATTAAACCCAATATTTCTTAATATGAGTGTCAGGTGTTTTCAGCAGTGATGCAAATGACTGCTTAGTGCTGTAATTCTGAAGGGGGAAGGCATTTAGAGCAGGCTCATTTGAAGAGCCAAAGATAAACAAGAGCACATAATTCCATCTGCTTTTTGGCAATTTGTTGTTCCTTTTAGGTTCTCTTTCCCCGTTTGTCTTGTGGACACAGTTTGCAGGAAATGTCAGCCAGGGTGATGGATAGCATGAGATTGGATGTACTGACTTCATGCTTTCATAAAGCAAGACAGCTGTTGGGGAGAAACTTTCCTTCAGGAGCTGGAAAGGTTTAAATTTTCCATCTCTTTGACTATTTGGCCTGATGAAGGATTGGGTTTTACCAGGCAAGTAAATACAAAGATGGCTAGGATGTACTAGGTCATTCAAATGATCTTTAAATAGCAATTACTGGAGGAGATGGTGGAGGGAAAGCCTTCTACATTCTGAGGCTGCTTAAGCAAGCCCAAAAAATATTGTGCTTGTTCTATCTTTTTTTAACCACTCTGTAAAACAGACAATCTCTAATGTGATTTTTGCAATGGGAGCTTGTCAGGAGGCAGTAGGCAATGGAAATGGTTCAGTTGAATTCTCTGGTTGTCAGCTCAGTTTCTGTGGCTGAGAGACATTGGCTTCTTTCCAGAGTCATGATGCACTGCAAAGCAGCAGTTTGCAGTTTGATTGCTAAAGTTAGGTATGTTGGGTTAACTTTAATCAGGGGTTTGGATAAATGAGTTCTATCCAAACAAGGATGCTTTTATCCCAAAGCAGAAAGAAAAGCAACTCGAAAGTGGACTGTTCATTTTTACAGGTACACCTTGATCTGAAGGATATCACTTTATTTGAGGGATGGGTGATTTGTAGATGTTATGAGCATACTCTTGATCAGTTTATCTGGGCATGCACTGTGTGATGTTATTTTTCCCATGCTGTCTGTTTGAAGGGGTTGGATGTTAGTAGTTTGAAGGACTATTAGACTCTTAACTGGGTTCCTGGCTACGTTAATTCTGAAAACCTTAGCCAAATCCATGGTCCTGCAGGAGATGGGCCAGAACAAAAAACCCCTTGACCTACTTTGGGGGCTGCATTCAGAATGATGGCTGGAGTCAGTCCAATTTGGTTTTTAATAGCCAGTTGCATCAATATCACATGTGATGGCTGCTGCTCAAGAGCTGTTAACAAGGTTTTCCAAGCTAGATTGGATCTTAGTGGATTTTCTGACTATGAAACACTGCAAAATGTCATAAATCAGCAGCAACTGTTAGTGTGCTCTTTAAACCAGGAAGCAACATGTAGGTCTGATTCTCAAGGAGCCCTGAGTAGCTGAACAGCTTTCTACCAAGAAGCATACTGCCAAGATCATGAACAGTCTTTCATGCACTACAAAGCTTTCCTCCAGGCTTAGCAAAAGCAAAAGCATCTTCAAGATAGACCACCAAGGTAAGGAGAGTGTTGGATTAGATGGGGACAGTGTCCCTCAGCCCTGGTTTCAGCAGGAGAGGTCGAACAGGAGAGGACCCAGCATTTCTGTGCCCACCTCCCTGCCTCAGTGCTGTTGTGTCCTCTGGGCTGTGCCACACCATCTGCCTCAACTGTCTCTGAAGTTTAAATTCAAGGCAAAATGCTTAGGGAACAGGAAAATGTGTTTATAGAAGCAGCCATGATTGTAAGAAAACCTGATATTACAGCAAATCCTTAAAAAAACCCCCAACCCCTCAAAGTTTAGAAATGCTTTAGGAACCAGATTGAAATAGCAGCAGGCACTTTGGGCAGCCAAAGGGTGACATTAGCTGCTGTGTGGGTAGGTTTTGCAGGGCTCTGGGGTAAGAGGATACCAGAGAACTATGTGGGTCACTTCATTCAGATCCCATAAACATTTCTGCAATCAGTAATCTGCACTGTTTCTTGACTCTGTAAGGACCACAGCAACCATCTAATCACTTACACAAATACACAGTTTCCACACCACTAATTAGGATTCTGGAGAACTGGAGGAAAGCCAGCCTGTGTCCTGCATGTACAATCCATTTATTGTGAAACATTTAAAGAGCTAACTATTTGTATCTAAATAAGAATCTTTTTTCCTATGTGCTTAGAAATTAATCCCAGGTATCTTCATATGCAGGATGCTGTATTCACTCTTCCAGGAAGCCCATTTAGGTAGTGTTTCATCAGAGGAATTTAATGCTTTGCATTGCTTAGGCAGATTGTGGCTGCACTATGATAAATAAAGTTCTGGCAGGTTGCTACTTACTTTGGAACCATTGCTCTACCAAGATCTCAAAATTCAGTGTGATCAAAGAACTGCTTTACTGTTGTTAGGGTACTTCTGGAGCATTAGTGCCTGGAGGTCCCAGTTGAGATGAGGCCCTGCAGCCCTAGGCATTGTACAGGCATAGAGCAAGAGACAATTCACACCTCAGAAATCAATGATCTAACTAGCAAGAGCAGGCAGAGTCTGGTGCACAAAAGGAGGGCTAATGCCAGTGGGGGAGTCTCTACACCATCTTTTACTACTGTTTTCCTATGTGTTGGAATGTGCTGCCTCTGGAGAAGTTAATTCCATTCATTTTGCTGCCTCAGCAGAGTACTTTTAGAAACAGTGTAAATAATTACAGATACTTTAGAAACAAAATTGCCAATAACTTACAAAGCACCCAGAAAACTGCTACATGTGCTGAGAACCGTGGTATGTTTCCTAGGGATCACTTGATGCTGTGTTTTGTTCCCTTTTGAAGTCTGAAAGTCCAGTTTATCTAGGATATCTAAGCATTTATGGGGCCACTTGAAGCTATTTTCTCTAGTCCTATCACTTGTTACTTGGGAGAAAGGTGAGGATGGATCTTTAGAGCAGTGAAGCTAAGGTCCTTACCTATACATCTGTGTGAATGACAATGTTTGTTCATCCATGGCAATGCTCAGGTGACAGAGGAAGTTTCCAGGAAAAGATGTCTAGCATTTTAATGCCTCTGGAGTGTGTTTCTACCTATTATTCTACAGAAACTTGTAGAGGTATTGAACTGTTGCTTGAAGTGGCTCATGTCTCATTGGTCTGTACCTGCTTTCTGCAAGAACAAACCAGTCAGGCTTGTAAGCCTTTAAATCCAGAGCTGGAGATGTGAACATATAATTAGCTAACCACTTTTACTGTATTTTATTGTACAAAGCAAACAGCCTTGGTTAAGGATGTGGCTGGGCTATGAAATGCACCAGTACAGTCTAGGTCTAGCTCCTGGTTTGGACTTCTTGAGAGCTTACTGAAACTGAGGTATGAGACCTTGAGCTCTCATTACACCAATGGCAATAAATTTGGGCTAAAAAGAGGATGTTGACCAGTGACTATTCTGTCAGAGTAGAGAATATGATGACAGATGACCATTCTCTTGTGACTTGGAAGTCCTGGTTGCTCTTCAGAGGGTGAATTTGGGAAAGGCTGACTGTTACAGGTGATTAAATATTGTGGTTTACTCTTTGAAATAATTAGGAGTCTGTAATCACCAAAGTTCAGAGAGGAAGATCAAACACAATTTACTGAATTATTTTGGTACAGAACAGTTGTCATTTGTCACTACCAGGCAATGTTTTACTATTACAGAAAATGTTGAAGTGTACCCTGTGTACATTGCCAGTCTGCCTCTCAAGAGAGGAGATACTTCCTTGGACTGCTTCATCAGAGTATTTAGTTACATTACCTTTTCCCCATCTCCTCAGATTGTCTGACCATGAAAGACTCATCAGAAAATGCAGGTTTTTAACTGAATCATTATACCATTTGGAAATATCTTCAAGAACCTTCACTATGCCTTGGCACTCTGAAGGTTAGGAAATAGAGTTTAAACTGATAGTGTATTTAAGTTGATTGTGAGCTTTACTGTTGTAAAGAAATTTGTGGGTGTTTATTGCTATTAGTTAATTCTATTAACAGACCTAGGTGACCCTGCTATAGCAGGGGGGGATTGGACTAGATGGCTTCCAACCCCCCCCCCCCGCATGCTGGGATTCAGGGATTTGAGAAGTTATTGGGCATTCTCCTGGAGATGAACAGAAGAGGAATCCTAGCAACCCATTCTTTTCAGTAATCCTCTCCTCCTTCCAGCTCTGAAGATGCCATTTTCAGCTGTAAAATTACTTTCCTGTGGAACAAGAAGATAGTTTAGGATTTTAAGGTGGGCAAGTGATACTTAAAACAAAACTTCTCATACAGCAGTACAGGCTATGGGGGCTCAGGTTAGACACCAGAACTCTGCAGCTTTTCAGGGCTTACATGTGAAGCTGTAAGGGAGTATAACTATGCCACTAGCATTTTACACCTTTTCAGACTGTTGTGTGGGTTTTATTGCAGCCTTAAATGAGTGCAGACTAATTGCTACCTCAATAAGTAACACTGACAGATAATTTAATGTAGGAATTGAGACACAGAGCCTAAAGAACAGGTGATAAAATATTATGCCAACACTGAGAACATTAAAATGCTGAGGTCTTGAACAGCTGGCCTAGCCCTTTTTTCTCAGCTGGAGTAAATAGGAATATTAAAGGATTAGCATAACCAATAACAAGTGTTGAATGACTTGATTTCACTCCAGGCAATAAGAACATTTAGGAGCCTGCATTTGAACATTATGCAGCAGAATTAATTTTTCTAAATATATCCAAATCTAGGGAATATTCTTAAAAATATCTGTATATCAATTTGCCTTTTGGAGCATGAAATCATGAGGCATGGTTTTGGGTTTTCTGTAGAAGTTTGTACCATTCTTGGTGTTTTTAGGAAGATTTGCAGTTTTCATTGGTTTATCATTAAATTGGAATAGGAATGGAGAAGTGGTTATCCATTAGGAAGGATCAAGATCAGGTGAGATGTGAAAGTGGATTCAATCTTTGATGTATACAGTTGAGATCTCAAACTAGATTTCAGAGTAGTGAAACTTTAAACAAAGATAAAATGAGAGAGTTTTGTGGTGATGGAGCAGCTGGAAGGTCAGAAAATTAAAGCCTGAATATCAAATATGTGGTATTTGATACCATTCTCAGTGTCAGGGGAGGCTTTCAGAGCCTGAGGATTTTCCTCTCTGCTTCTAGAACTTTCTAGCAGTGCAGCTGGAGCAAGAGATCAGTCTTCTGGCCGTTTCCATGGATGTCCTACAGCTGAGAGAAGAATGGAGGAGTGTGGTCTCTGGTTATCTGAAGATATGCCCAGAGGGTTGGAAGGAGGAGTAGGACACTGTTCAGCTTTCTTCTTTGCTAGGATGACTTGAAATGAAACTGTCACTTGGGGGTTTGACACACAGGAGTTGAAGTGAGGATGCTGTGTTCTTGCAGTGTGCAATTGCAAAGCAACAGATTGTTAATGAAAAGGGTATAAACATTCAACTTCTGGAGTTCCAGTAAGAGTGAGAAGACAGAAGACTTTGTCATTTTTGGCAAGTCACACTGGTTTTGTGATTAGATTTTTCTTTCCTGTAGTGTTTCAGGAGTTGAATTTTGGGGCTAGCTTAATTACTGGGGTCTTTGAGGTGGTGAGTGGCTCTTCATTTTAATGAGTGACTCTCAGAAATTGAATGAGGACATTCCACTCATCAAAACACACTACTTCTCTGCCTTTTTTTCCCCTTGGAAGTTGTCAGCAGACTACCTTCCAGCAGCCAGACTCTGGACTGTTTTCCATGACACCAGTTCAGAATTTAATGGGTTGGACAACTTTGGGCAAAGAGCCAGTGGCACCACTAGGTGACTTGGTGCCCCCAGTTTAAATCCACAGATTCCACTGCTTTCCTTCACCACCCAGGCACAATGCAGCTGAGAGACTGATGTAGCAGTTGTGCATAGACCTGGATGTTTGGAACTTGGTGCAAGCAGAAAGTTCGTCATCACTGGGGAAGTGAGTTTTGTCCAGTTCAGCTACCTGAGGCTGGTGTCTCTCCTACAGCTTGAGGGGTCTGAGAGAACATGCTCACTCCTCCAGGTTCACCTAATAAGATATTGAAAATAACAGTTCAACTCAGAAAAGGAGATTGTTCTAGAGAAAACTCCAGGTTATCTGTGGGCACAAAGATCATAGAATGACCCAGATTGGAAGGGACCTTTTAAGATCATCTAGTTCCAACCTCCTTGCCATGGGCAGGGATGCCACACACTAGACCAGGTTGTCCAGGGCTAGATCCAACTTGGCCTTGACCACTGCCAGGGATGGGGCAGCCACAGCCTCTCTGGGCAGCAGATGCAGGTAAAGTTTTGAGGAAATAAATATTGGAATTGTGATGCAGGAGGAAAAGTTCTGATTTAATCATCTGCTGTTCTTATCCCTGAATCTCTCTGGAGTGCTACCTCCTAGGCAGTAGCAGTAATTTTGGTCCAGAGGTGATGGTGAGATTGCTCTGGAATTCAGCTAAGTGTCTGCATAATGTTTTGCTAGCTTGGAACCAGAACAATAGACTCTCATTTTAGGACAGTATTTTGAGCTTTTCACCTTTTATTGTTTCTGGCTTTTCATTTTATATGACAGATAGAAAATAAATGATCTGTAAAATAAATGATTTATAAACTGTCAGCCCTTCTTCCCTGGGAAATAATCCATGGCAGCTTTTCTTGCCTTGCTTTAGGGATGCTTACTAGTCTTAAATGCTCATAGGAGCAGTTAGGTCACTGAGGCACCACATGGCTTTCTGTGTTTAACAGCAAGGGCAAGTTCCTTTCATCCTGGTGGCAAATGGCACTTCTAGCCCATCATAGCAATTTCCTTTATGGTATTTTCATCATGGTACTTGCTTTTTATTCACCCTCCTTTTATCCAAAAGATGACAAACTTTGGTAGCTTTCTGAAGAAATTGGTCTCCTTGCAGTGGATCTGTATGCCCCAGCTCTGAGGATCATTGTGATGACCAATGCATGACCTGCTGACAAATCTTCCTCTCATGAATGTTAGCTCTTTCACTTATATAGAAAACCAGCAAAACTGTTACAATAAATTAATTAAAAAGAGGAAATGGTTTAAAAGCAACCCAATGCCTTGCTTGCAATGATGCCAGAGAAGCTCTGGAAAGGTGAGATGGTCTTTCCAGGTAATTCCATGCCTGCAGAAGTGGGTTAATTCTTGACAGTGTAGTGTATGGAAAGGTTGGTACTGTCAAGTGTTTACAAATTGCAGTTAGAAAAACAAATTTAATAGCTCCAATTGACTGAAGCTTAGAACTTTGTGGTTAATCAGAGGCATGCAAATGTACTTTTATGAAAGACAAAACCTCCAGAATGCAAATGACTCTTTCATGCTTTTTATTCTGGGTTTCCCACAACATAATCTTACTTTGTAGGATATCTTGTGTGTTGCATGTCTTTCTGAAACAGAACTCCTTCTGAAAACCAACCCGTGCTTCAAGAATAAATTATCATTTCATTCCCACCATTTAAAAGGACCTGGAAAAAAAAATCTGACATTTAAGAGAATGTAAAAATCAGTAATTAAAAAAGGGGTAATGTTCACTTCATGAAAGGCAAACCTGTGGAGTTTACCAAGTGACCTAAGAGCATTTGCAGTCGTTTGTGTCTGAGCTGTGCTGTGTCACAGGTGCCACATCCCCCAGCAACACTCCCCCTC